>VXCM01009060.1:0-21543 GCA_014773175.1 Lucifuga dentata
TTAAATCATACCTTAGAATGAGATATTTCCTGACTAAACATCTTATCCAGCACATTTTGCGGCAGCTAGTAAGCTCTGCTGTGATTGATCAAAGACAAAAGAATGGGCCAATCAGAGATGTCCTTATAAAAGTGCTGTTTCATACCAGTATGGTACCATATGTTACACAGAGCAGGACTGGAATGAACTGTTTGGTGACTCAGACGAGGAAGAGGAGTCCAGAAAAGTTAATGTCAGCTAATGTCAGTTACGGTAATCAGCTGCTGNACGAGGAAGAGGAGTCCAGAAAAGTTAATGTCAGCTAATGTCAGTTACGGTAATCAGCTGCTGAAACAAATATCATGTTTACTGGTACGTGGATTATTTCAGAAAATCACAGGAATACTATGACAATACCCAGAAAAACAGGTAATTTGGTAAACAAATAAATNTTTCAGAAAATCACAGGAATACTATGACAATACCCAGAAAAACAGGTAATTTGGTAAACAAATAAATTGATTTGGCTTATATACGGGTTTCTTTAAAAATCTAAATTTGCAGGTCAAAGTCAGGGGGTCAGCTTATACTCAAGTATACAGGGTAATGTCACATTTACCCTTTTATATTTGCCCCTTATGCTTTTTAAATGGCCAGTATATGACTATATGACTTCACCGCCTCATCAGGCTGTTCCTTCTGCGTACATGGGTGTATCATCACAAAGACAACCAGTAACTAATCCAACTCTGCAGTGTCAACAGTAAAGACAGGAGAGATGGTGCATTCAGGTGTTCTTTGACAACTGCCATGTTTTTGATATAACCATCTCATACGTACTAATTGATCTAACTTTGGCTACTAAAGCATAAAGGTCAGGACCAATGAGATCTTACACGGCAAATACAATTCAACCATTTTCAATGCAAAAACACCACCTGCAAATTTCTTCCATGAAACACAAAATTTCTGTTATATATCACACCTCAAGATCATCAAGGTGGCCCACATTTAAACCTACACTACAGAGAAGCTTGGGAGGGAGTGTTTGCATTTTGTCTTGCTGGATTGTAGTCACACTCATATTACATATGTTAATAGATTACCACATACTGATATGTGTTTAATGTGGCCATAACCAGATAAAGACAAAAAGACAAAATGAACTTACACAAATGTACATATACAAAGTAGACAAACTGTATAATTTGCAGTGTGGAGTTTTAGACAGAACACATAAATACTCTGCTCCTATTAAAGTTGTCCTTTAATTTAACTTTTTAGTGTTGTATTAATTTTCCACTGCTCTGCTGAGGTTCACCTGTCTTTAGCACAGTTTTAACTCTGTGTTACTTGTGCTTTGTGTTTAAAGCACAGCGTAATGAAGTTGAGTTAGAAATCAGGCAGGAAGTCAGGCAGACTGGTGCTGCAGGGATTGAATGTCCGAGGCTCCAGGCTGCCTTCCTGCCTCTTTCTCCTGCGTGATATCTCCAAGACATCTGTCAAACTTTACAGGAATGCAACAGAGAGGAAAGAAAGAAGGGGGAAAATCACTTTGTACTGGGCTTGGGTGCAATACTTCTGGCTCTGCCCCCCCCCCCAGAATGAAACACAAAGAGAGTTACTAATCCGGAGCTCAAAGGGAGCTGGCCTTCCTGTGTAATTACAGAAGCAATACAACACTTTGTCTCCTGGGCTGCTACCCCACCACATGAGACACCGGGAGGGGGTGGGGGTGGGGGTGGGGGGGGTAGGTACACTGAGTTGCACTGAGTTTGGTCAGAATTACAATCAAAGGAATGCCTCAGCTGCAGCAATCCCCCACACAAACAGTTAGAAGTGTATTTTCTGCCAAGTTGCCTGGCTGGTCAGATTTTTCTCTGCGGACGGGAGCCAGAGCATTGCTTGGTGCTGATGTCACGGGTTTGAGTGCCTCTCTCTGATTTTGTGTTGCTGTGTGCCTCCAGCTGCAGCTGAATCACTACGATCTCCAAATCGCTTTTCTCCCCAGAGACTCAAAGCCCTTTTACCCCCAAAATCCCCTCTGCTGCAGACTCCCAGGCCTCGCTTCAGATGCATGATTGCCATGAAAGCTGAGGAAGGACAGAAAGAGCTGCAGTGTGCTGAGCGCCTCACCTTGCAGACTCCATGACACTCCCAGTGCTAATGTGTGCGAGGCAGATATTAAATTAATTTTCCACCATCCTCAGGAATCTAAATGGATTCAAAATCCAAACCAAAGACCAGGCAACAATCCAGTTAGACTCCTTCAGTTCCTGTGGCAGCTTGTCTCTTTCTGCAAATAGGCTTCATTCCTGTAAATATAAGGAGCCTATATGTCACTATATGTATGACAGATTACAGATATTCTGCTGATACTTAGTCTTTACTCCCCTACTAGCCTTCTGATAAGCTTGTTACATTTGTCCATATCGCCTATTTTTGCTTTTAAATTCCCCACCTCTGTTTGAGCTTGTGCTAGAAAAGTGGCCATCTTTCATTTCTTCTCGTTTTGCTGCAGGCTTTTTAAGGCTGAGTTATACTTTCTGCTTTTGGTGTACAGGAAGGTTGGAATTCTTATTTTGGCTTTAAATAAGCTCAGTGTTATTAATCTACAAGTATCAGTAACATGATTCACTGCATAATGGTCTCTTCCCTCCAATCTGCATCACTTTCTTTCTTTCTTTCCACTCCTTTACACTTTCCTTCCACGCTTCCTTCCTTTCCTCCTTCAGCTGAGGTCAGATATAGAAGTAGCTGAAGTGTGAGTTACATCTCTTCTTCACTCTGATTTTGCTGTACTTCTGTCCATGCTCAGTACATTTTGAATTGAGTTGTAATTGAGTATTTTTCCACTGTGATCACAAACCGTCCAGATGGTGACATCAGCTTCTTTCCAGCTGAGATGGTGAGTTCACATTTTGTGGCGGTCCAGATTGTGATTGGAGGTCTGAGCCTGCAGGCACACCGCCGTCCTTCTGCCCTGGACAGGAATCAATCAATCAATCAAACTTTATTTATACAGCACCTTTCATACAAGTAAATACAACTCAAAGTGCTTCANAATCAATCAAACTTTATTTATACAGCACCTTTCATACAAGTAAATACAACTCAAAGTGCTTCACAGCTGATTGACAAAGAAATACACACAAAATATTGATAAAATGTACGTACATTTAATGTGATCAAACAAATTAAAATATAAAATCATAAAACACTGCATGAAAGCCAGATGGTTTTAAGTCTGCGTTTAAAAATATCAATGTTTTCAGCTCCTCTCAGCTGCAGCACCAAAACTTTTAGTTCTGCTGTTTGGGAGGTTAAAAATAAAGTGCAGGAGGACCTGAGAGTCTTCCTGCTTCATGAATTAAAGCATTTCTGGTACATATCTTGGTGCAAGACCATGCAGTGCCTTAAAAACCAATAACAGAATCTTAAAATCAATACAAAAACTGACAGGAAGCCAGTGTAAAGACTGTAAAATAGGAGTAATGTTGCTCTCCTGGTCCTACTCAGCACTCGTGCAGCAGAACTCTGAATTAACTGCAGGTGACTTGTGGTGTTTTTGGGCAGAGCAGACAGGAGAGCGTTACAGGAGTCAAGCTAAAACCTCTCACTCTCTGGTGTTTTCACTCTCTCCTTTCCTCCAACTTTCACATCTCACTCTTTCTGTCAGCATAAGAGGCTCAGGCACCACATCGTGTTACGTGGTGTCAGATTTCACAGGTTACACCAGAACTTCAGTTCTACACACATTTTTATGAGGCACAACAGAAAAAAACCCTCATGTGTCTGTGTTCACTCCTTCACACATCTGTATTCACTCCTTCACATCTGTATTCACTCCTTCACTCTTCACACATCTGTATTCACTCCTTCACATGCCTGTATTCACTCCTTCACTCCTTCACGTCTGTATTCACTCATTCACGTCTGTATTCACTCCTTCACATGTCTGTGTTCAGTCCTTCACATGTCTGTATTCACTCCTTCACATGTCTGTGTTCACTCCTTCACATCTGTATTCACTCATTCACATGTCTGTATTCACTCCTTCACATCTGTATGCACTCCTTCACTCTTTCACATCTGTATTCACTCCTTCACATGTTTGTATTCACTCCTTCACGTCTGTATTCACTCCTTCACACATCTGTATTCACTCCTTCACATGTCTCTATTCACTCCTTCACTCTTCACACATCTGTATTCACTCCTTCACATGCCTGTATTCACTCATTCACATGTCTGTATTCACTCCTTCACTGCTTCACGTCTGTATTCACTCATTCACATGTCTGTATTCACTCCTTCACGTCTGTATTCACTCATTCACATGTCTGTGTTCACTCCTTCACATGTCTGTATTCACTCCTTCACATCTGTATGCACTCCTTCACTCTTTCACGTCTGTATTCACTCCTTCACATGTTTGTATTCACTCCTTCACGTCTGTATTCACTCCTTCACACATCTGTATTCACTCCTTCACATGTCTCTATTCACTCCTTCACTCTTCACACATCTGTATTCACTCCTTCACATGCCTGTATTCACTCATTCACATGTCTGTATTCACTCCTTCACTGCTTCACGTCTGTATTCACTCATTCACATGTCTGTATTCACTCCTTCACGTCTGTATTCACTCATTCACATGTCTGTGTTCACTCCTTCACATGTCTGTATTCACTCCTTCACATCTGTATGCACTCCTTCACTCTTTCACGTCTGTATTCACTCCTTCACATGTTTGTATTCACTCCTTCACACATCTGTATTCACTCCTTCACGTCTGTATTCACTCCTTCACGTCTGTGTTCACTCCTTCACGTCTGTATTCACTCATTCACTCCTTCACGTCTGTATTCTCTCCTTCACGTCTGTATTCACTCCTTCACATGTCTGTATGCACTCCTTCACTCTTTCACGTCTGTATTCACTCCTTCACATGTCTGTATTAACTCCTTTGCTCCTTCACGTCTGTATTCACTCCTTTGCTCCTTCACACGTCTGTATTCACTCATTCACATGTCTGTATTCACTCCTTCACGTGTCTGTGTTCACTCCTTCACATGTCTGTGTTCACTCCTTCATGTCTGTATGCACTCCTTCACATGTCTGTATTCACTCCCTCACCCCTTCACATGTCTGTATTCACTCCTTCACATGTCTATTCACTCCTTCACAGGTCTGTACTCACTCCTTCACACATCTGTATTCACTCCTTCACATTACATTCACTCCATCACGTCTGTAATCACTCCTTAACATGTTGTATTCACTCCTTCATGTCTGTATCTACTGCAGCAGCTAAAACATGCTGCTGTTAAAACATTGTGCTGCTGCAGTTAAAACATGCTGCTGCAGCCTCCTGTCTTGGCTGATCAGGGAAATTCTTTTGTCAGCTGAATCCTCCTCAGGTTACCCTTCAGCATTCTGCAGCCTTTTTACTGTGGCTCTTTTAACACTACAGGTAGATTTGGTTACAACTTTTTTCATACAGAGAGCAGCTGAAACAAACCACGTCTTCCACATAGTGCTCACCATTATCACCATGTGAAGTGAACAGCAGAAGTTCACTATCACTGATGTTAGCTTGGCTGCCTCCATGGGTCACATGAACCTCACGTTAAATATTTTAACAGTCTTTTGAGAGTCTTACATCTAAGCAGCTGGAATCAGGACACAGAATTCGGACCTCTTTCCTGGCTGAGCTTCAGGCAAAACACGGGAACTCACCGCCACCAGGTTTGTGACAACGGTAGTACACAGTTACACGCAATTGCACGTGGTTTAATGCCAATTTTGTTTGCCGCAGGCGACTTTTCTTGCACTTGCACCTGTGCAAGTGCACACCACCTGCTCTGAGGCAGGTGGAGAGGAGGTGAGTTTGTGTAAAAGCTGATCATGTGCTCATTTCTGGAAAGAGAAGTGTTCATGGCCTGAGCTGATGAGGTGCAAACACGACAAAAATGACAAAAACTCTTTCCTGACTTTTTTCCAAGTCATACAAGTTCAGTCTGCAGCTTTTCAGTAAGGCAGAGTGAGTCCTGGCTCAGATTCATGCCTGATTTTTGCCAATAATGTAATACACAATTACATGTAAGATGTATCAGATCCTTTAAAGCAGCAGCAATGATTCCTGCTTTCCATCTGCAGTCACAGGAATGTGCTGATGCTCGTCACGCATGGTTCAAACATGGCACCGTTTCTAACACAGCACCAGAATCTAACAAAACAAGTACATGAACATCTGTTCACCAGGATGGTAAGATATTCAAAACATATTCATCCATCTATCTTCCATTCCCGCTTATCCTATTCAGGGTCGTGGGGGGGGTGGAGCCTATCCCAGCGGTCAAGAGACAGGTACACCTGAACAGGTCGCCAACCTGTCACAGGGCTGACACACACACACACACACACACACACAAAGACACGGAAACTCGGAACTCAAAATTTTCTGACCTCCTACTTGAAAAAATTATGTTGGAACAGCACGTAAGTTGGAGCTCCAACTTGGAAAGTCGGATCAAATCCATCGACCCTGACTTCACGAGGATGATGTCACTCAACATGGCGGTGCTCATGGAAGCTCTGACCAGCTCTGCCTTAACTCAGCTACCCAAAGGCAAGACTCACGCCATGTCATCGTGACATTTCAGCATCCTGATGTGGGAAGAAGGTGTCAATAGTTTTTTACATTGGATATTAATTTGTATTATGATCATTTACTGGAGGTCAAACCAACATTATTTTTAACCACGTAACAGTTTGGCATCTGCCGCCATCAAATCTCTGCAGCCCAAACTTTTGTCTTGTGTGCTGCAGTTCTGCTCAGGTTTGCTCTGACTCCTCTGGTCACGTTACCATGTTATGATGCAGGAATTCATAGAAAAATGAGCCTCTGATTTGTTCTGTGGCTTTCTGCAGCCACAAAACAACAAGCATGGAGGGTTCAGATGGAGATGAAGGCTGCAGCATAGCATTATTAGCATTATGAGGATCAGGTTTGTGGATCGGGTTTTACCACAAACCGACAAATCAGCATCTGAAAGAACAAACAGCACAGAATCTCCTTGAAACATAAATAATTTATTTTACCACTAGAGCACCACAACAATACTGTGTTACATACAGCACAGTGGGTCAACATCATCATCATCATCATCATCATCATCATCATCATCATCATCATCATCATCATCATCAGCACCAACATCACCNCATCATCATCATCATCATCATCATCATCATCATCATCATCATCATCATCATCAGCACCAACATCACCTTCTTCTTCTTCATCATCACAACACATAAAAACAAAGCTCCATTGTGGCAAAGTTGGTTGGTTGCATTTTTTTTTTCCTGCTATTCAGGAAGTCCACTAGTACGAAGCACCAGAGGAACCAGGGTCAGATCCCCACGTCAACTCATGCCGGGGGGGCTAAAATGAATAATACAGCGTCAGTGCAATTTGTGTTTTTAAGGAACAAAAACATAATGCCTGATAATGACAGAAGCTGTTTGTGGGTGAAGTGAAAACTGTGTTAGCAGAAAGACGACACAATAACAAACTACCGTATATACTCGAGTATAAGCCCAGTTTTTATTACCAAATATCACAAAGTAAATCAGGGGTCGGCTTATACATGAGAAATTCAGATTTGATCCCAGAGAAGGAAATTTCCAGGAAATACTACCATTACCACTACCCATGAAAATAGTATAAATCATACCTTAGAATGAGATATTTCCTGACTAAACATCTTACCAGCACATTTTGCAGCGGCCAGTAAGCTCTGCTGTGATTGGTCAGTTACGGTAATCAGCTGCTGAAATAAATATCATGTTTACCGATACGTGGATTATTTTCAGAAAATCAGAGGAATACTATGATAATATCCAGAAAAACAGGTAATTTGCTAAACAAATACTTTGATGGAACAACATCAGGAGGTCGAATTATACTCCAGTATTTACGGTAATTTACATTTGGCAGATACTTTTAATCAAAGTGAAGTGTAGTCCAACACAACGGAAAACACTGAGAATGAGTTTCTGTTAAAAGAAAGTTCCAGAACGCTGCAGCAGATGCATAAAGCCCAGACATGAAAACAGCTTTCAGGTGTGAAGGTGAACTCAAGCCAAAGGTCATACTGGGTCAGAAAAACATTTTACTCAAGTAAAAGTACTTTGTAAAGATGTACTTGCACGGTAGGCCAGGTTCACTGGATTATTAATATGATTATTATTATTATTATCATAACACGTTTGGCTCTAAGGTCTGCTCTACTTTTCATCAACACCTACTATAAATCTTTCATCCCACAAATCGACAGTATCAACGCAAATGTTTCCTTATCATCGTTTCAGGAAGGCAAACGCAAACCTCTCCAGAGCTTTCTCAGGGAATCTGTGCACGAGACGACACTGATGTCACACTTTCATTTATAAATCCTCACCATTTATCTGTCGCATGTTAATGTTGGTGTAAACGCGCACAGAACACGCGGCTGCCAGATGCAACTACGATCCACACAGCAACCACAGACATAATCAACTCACAAATCCACAATGCCATCCTGCCTCATGTTCACGCTCGCTGTCACTAATAAAGTTATTTTGAATCAGGAGTTGTGAGCAAAGAGGGAAAACCAAACGTCGTAACGACCTGATTACATGCAGCAGAATCCAGAAGGCGAGGCGTGAACGTGAGCCGGAGAACGTCTGCAGGCAGAGGTGACACGGAAGACGACACGGATCCTCTGGAAGCAAATCCATTTGATTAAAAAGTTGATGAAAAGCTGGAGCGGACTCCTGCTACAGTTAGCGTGTTGAAAAAAACTGAAAACCAGATTTTGGTTCATGTGAGACACTGAGCATTGGTCACTGTCTGACATGAAGAAAACCTTCCAACACGTTAACTGCAGGAGTTCTGATCATTTATTTACAGCCATGGAAAGTGTTCAATCTGTGCTCTACTTTGTTCATTACTAATCACACATCATACATCATACATCATACATGCAGTGTTTTACTGCATGCATGCTGTGAGCACAGAAAATGCTGCTGCACGTTTAAATGCAGCTTCTGGTCAACAGTTATTAATCTGCAGGAAGAAGCAGCAACACGTCTGATTTGTTACTGTCAAAGTTACCGCATGACCAGTTCAACTCAACATGTAACACGTCTCTATTAACATGCAATCTCATTATCCACATGTTATCTGGAGCTGTGTGTTGTATGATGGCAGAGTGTTGTATGATGGTAATGTGTTGCATTATGGTAACGTGTTGCATGATGGCAGCATATTGTATGATGGTTGCGTGTTGCATGATGGCTGCGTATTGCATAATGTCTGCGTGTTGTATAATAGCTGTGTATTGTATGATGGCCTGTATGGTGGCTGCATGTTGTATGATGGCAGCCTGTTGTATGATAGCTGTATGATGGCTGTGTGTTGTAGGATGGCTGCATGTTATATGATAGCTGCATATTATGATGACCTGTATGCTGGCTCCATGTTGTATGATGGCTGCATATTGTATGATGCCTGTATGATGGCTGCAGGTTGTATGATGGCTGCGTATTGTATGATGCCTGTATGATGGCTGCGTGTTGTATGATGGCCGCGTGCTGTATGATGGCTGCATATTGTATGATGGCAGCATGTTGTATGATGACAGCATGTTGTATGACGGCAGCGTGATGTGTGATAGCAGCGTGTTGTATGATGGCAGCATGTTGTATGATGGCAGCGTGATGTATGATAGCAGCGTGTTGTATGATAGCAGCATGTTGTATGATGGCAGCATGTTGTATGATAGCAGCATGATGTATGATGGCAGCATGTTGTATGATAGCAGTGTGATGTATGATGGCAGCGTGTTGTATGATGGCAGCATGTTGTATGATGACAGCGTGTTGTATGATAGCAGCATGATGTATGATGGCAGCATGATGTATGATGGCAGCATGTTGTATGATGGCAGCATGATGTATGATGGCAGCGTGTTGTATGATAGCAGCATGATGTATGATGGCAGCATGTTGTATGATAGCAGCATGTTGTATGATGGCAGCATGATGTATGATGGCAGTGTGATGTATGACGGCAGCATGATGTATGATGGCAGCATGTTGTATGATGACAGCGTGTTGTATAATAGCAGCATGATGTATGATGGCAGCATGATGTATGATGGCAGCATGTTGTATGATGGCAGCATGATGTATGATGGCAGTGTGATGTATGACGGCAGCATGATGTATGATGGCAGCATGTTGTATGATAGCAGTGTGATGTATGATGGCAGCATGTTGCATGATGGCAACATGTTGTATGATGGCAGCATGTACATGTTTGCTGAATGCATTGTGATCAGATCTCAGCATGTAAATGATTCTAGCTGGGACACATGACGAGATAAACTCTGCACACGCTAACAGCTCACCTGCTTTTCTGCTTCTTATTGTAAAATTAATCTACATGAGGAGTCGTGACGTGCTGTAAACCTGCAAATGGAACACGGACAATGAAAGTGGAAAGAATTAGTAGTATTTTCTAAAAGACTGTCCATGTAGCCGTGACATATGTAGTATTTATATGTTTAACAGGCTGCTGACTGAGAGCCAATCACAACGCAGGCAGCATCCACATAACGCGAATACATGTTGGTGCGGGGTGTAAATGCATCAGACGTGTTGACTCAGGTGATGCGTGTTGGTGCGGGGTGTAAATGCATCAGACGTGTTGACTCAGGTGATGCGTGTTGGTGCGGGGTGTAAATGCATCAGACGTGTTGACTCAGGTGATGCGTGTTGGCGCAGGGTGTAAGGGCTTGTTGTCTGTGCTAAATGCTACAATGATGTGTTCTCATGTTGAAAAGAACATAACTGGCAGGTGAAACTTTGCTTCAGTCATGGCAGTTTGCACCTTTGCCTTGTCGTTTTTTTTAATATATCAGGACACATTGATACGATAAACGTCTGTCAAAACAGTTATTACATTTACAAACGCACAAAAGATACACAACAAAGAGGGACACAGGAAGGAGGACATGGTGTGGTTGGGTTCACGTGGGCGGGGCCAGGCGGTGAAGTGTCATGTAACCGTTACTTTCAGGACTTTTTCACATGTAGACACTTATCATTTATACTTCCAGTGTTTGCCAAACATGTTGGTGTGACACGTGTGTGAGGTGATGCATGTTGATAGGGCCTTCAAACAAATAAAACAGACATACCTGTACAAGAGTCATATCTATGTCACTCTGTGTGTGTGTGTGCGTGTATACTGCAGTGTGACAGTAATCAAAGCCGTGACATGACTTTGATACCAATACAAGATAGACATAATATATTTCTATATGTCAGATCAACACCTGGTTAAACAATGCAGGAACGCAGCATCGCATGTCTGTCTGCGCTGGTTTATGAGATGAGGGTCATGGCAGCAATCAAACCGCTGGAGCACTAAATTTGCTGTGTGTGTGTGTGTGTGTGTGTGTGTGTGTGTGTCTCATACTGCAATTTAGGACCACAGGTTTGGTCCAGTGACCAATGATTTTTTCCCACAATTCCATCACGACTGTTGACTTTCCTTTGTGAGAGCTCAGAAACACTCTGTGGGATCCTTTGGCATCTTTGACATGAAGCACAGGTTTGGATTTCAAATAAAAGAAGAACAAACATTAATCGCGGCAGGTGTTTGGAACCAGCACGGTATGACTGGTTAAAAGAAGCAGCAGCATCCATTAAAGAAAGACAGCATAAGCCTTGATGTCGTCACCATCCAGACCCATAAACCGCTCAACGCCAGGAGCCAACATGGGTTTCATTCACTTAAAGACACGTAACTGTCCTTTAAGCTTCTGCCAATCTTATGAAACTCCCCAAGTCATGTGTGGAAAATCAGGACCTCATTCATGAAATATGCAGAATGTTGTAGAGTACGTGAAGACTGACGGCCAAAAGTTCTTTGAAACAAATTAAACTACGAGCAAAGTGCAACCTGGACCAAAGCTGCAGTTATTTTATTATGAAAACGTTCATCCACAAGCTCAGGCTCGCTTGTCATTGGTCAGTGTGACGCCAGAAATAAAGCCATACAGGAAAATATTCCTTTCTACAAGTTGGACATAATAATATATATAATAATTTAGGTGTGATTGTATCTTTAGCATTTGGTATCAAAATAAGAATTCTGCCATTATAACAACACTTAGTGTATGTGTGTGTGTGTGTGTGTGTGTGTGTGTGTGTGTGTGTGTGTGGGTTCAAGGAGCACACACTTCCTCTGTACCTATATTCTCCAACAAACCAAACTTGGCTGTGCCTGTGTGGAAACACTAATGAAGTGTGTGTAATAGTGCATAGCTGCAGTTTGACTGTATGTGCTGTACGCTCACATTGTGTGTGTGTGTGTGTGTGTGTGTGTGTGTGTGTGTGTAGGAAGGAGAGTGTTTGTGGTTGATTGTGGGATTTTTCTAGCTGCACTTGCAGGATTTGACGATCATGTTGGAGAGTTGCTCTATTTTGGGGGTCTTGCCGATGTAGTAGAGGATGGTGAGGGGCTCCAGGTCTTGGGACACGCAGCAGGGAGATGCTGATGCTTCAGGGTTGATGGTGTTATAAAGGCCTAAGACCTGCAAAAAACACAGCGTCACATCAACCACTCCACAAATACCGGATGTGCTTCTGATTATTCCTCCACCAAAAAAAAAAAAAAAAAAAAAGATCTTTTGTCCCGTTTGTCCGTTTGACTTGATATTAGCAGATTAGCTCAAAATCTTCATCAGTTTCAGTAAAACTGGGCCAACATTTCCTCCATGGCACTTTTGGAGAAACAGTTGTCTTGTTTCTTTTTCTACTTTCCTAAAATGCAAATATCAAGCAATCCTGATTCGTTGTATTTCCACTACAGACGAGCCCACAGCAGCATTATTATTTAAAGGACCATACCACCCATTTAGCATGTTTGAGCCTAATATATTCAATTTTCATACATGTAACGTTACTGACAATCATTTCCCAAAGCATACTACTGGAACGGTGAATTAAAAATATTTTTTCCTACCTTCCAGACCTCCATTGGTTTCAGTTCATTCTGCTATTAAAATCAACTTGTTGATACTGTAAACGTTCTTGGGATAGGTAATCCATCATCACCAACAAGACGTGTATTCAGGTTTTTTTAGAAGTTATGTAATTTTAGTGTTTAAGCTCAATAAAAAGCGTGGAGTGAATGTATGCCTCCACCGGGGAATATAGTCCCAAAAGAAGACCTGCGTTTATGGAAAAATTTAAAGGACCGTGACTTCATAAGGCTGTGTAACTATTAGCAGGAGAAACATGGATTTTTAAGGTGGGTGTATCACTTGAATATTTGATTTTGAAAGATTAAGAAATTTTGCAAAATATCAGGAAAACTGAAATACAGTTTTATACTTTGGGAAATGATTGTCAGTAATGTAACATGTATGAAAATTGAATATGTTAGGCTCAAACAACCATGGGTGGTATGGTCCTTTAGCATCATTAGCTACGTTGTTGTGTTAGCAGCTTTTTTTTTTTGACTTACTCGTCCCTAAAGAGGACGACAGTTAAGCTACCTGATGAAGTCAGGCCTGTTTGCTGTTTGAACCTTCAACCTCACCTTAGAATGCTGCGTGTCCGCGCTCCATAGATATGGACACGCCCCAGCACAGAAGTTGGCGTTGTAGCCTTTGGGCTCATGGATCCACCGCCAGCCGAGGTCCTTCTTAAAATCGATGTAGAGTGACCGCAGGCAGCAGTTGTCCTGGACGTTTCTATGGAGAGAGAGATCACGCACCTCACAGTCTGAATAATGACGTCACAAAAGGCTAACTGAAGTCAGGTTCCAGTCAATGAATCTGATTCCATGAACGCTGCGCTCCCATTACTTGTCTGTGCTGTGATTAAAGTGATTAAAGGCAATACTGTGAAGAAGACTTAATAGGATTCCACCATTTGTGGCGAATATGTGAGGCGTGGTTGGAGCATGGAGGTGGTTTCCTCTGATTATGACGTTACCAACTGCATAATCTTCATCTGTTACTTCATCCAGTTTACAGGGATTATAATCGAATGAGGTGTTCGCTGCTGTTTGGACAGAGTACGTCAGAGTGTTAATGTGCAGGTAAACGTGCTGAGATTACAGGTGTGACATGTCAAGGCATCCTGTGCAATAAAAGAGAGGCACAGACAGAACCTGCTGACGGGAACTTTGACCTGATCCAAATGCATGGATCAGGTCAAAGTTCATTTCAGAGAAAATTAGGAGAAGAATTATACAGATGCATGAAGCAGGAAAAGCTACAAAAGTGTTTGCAGAGACAGAGAGGCAGAGAGAAGAGAGAGAGGAGAGAGAGAGAGAGAGAGAGTCTGGCAGCAGAATCCTTCCAAACTATTTTACTGTCACTCAGTGAAAACAAAGATGGCGTCAGTCAGCTTTTCCTCAAAGCTGACTGACATTTTTCTGCTTGGATGTTTCAAAGGGATGCAGGATACGTGCAGCAGCCATCACGTGTACCCGTGTTAGCGTAGTTCAGGTTACCCCGTGCCCTCTAAGTGTACATCAGCCCCAACATCAAACCTCTGACAGGTGAAGTTAATAACATCAAGGTGTGGATATACCAGCAGCAAGTCATCAGTTGTAGAAGTTGATGTGATGAAGCAGGAAAAATGTGCAGCATGAGGATCTGAGCCACTTTGACAACATGTGATGCTAGACGACTGGGTCAGAGCGTCTCCACAATGGCAGGTCATGTGGGGCGTTCCTGGTATGCAGGTCATTACCTACCAAAAGTGTCCAAGGAAGGACGACCAGTGAACCAGCAACAGGGTCATGGCGTCCAAGGCTCATTGCTGGTCGTGGGCAGTGGAGGCTAGCCGTCTGGTCTGATCCCACAGAAGAGCTGCTGCAGCACAAACAGCAGAAAAAATGGCTGCTGCTATGATAGAAGGTGTCAGAACACACAGCATGGCGGCGTGCTGCGTATGGCTGCGTAGCCGCAGACCGCTCAGAGCACCATGCTGACCCCTGTCCACCACCCAAAGCTCCTACAATGGACATGTGAGCATCAGAACTGGACATGGAGCGATGAAAGAAGGTGTCCTAGTCTGATGAATCAGGTTTTCTCTGACATCATGTAACGGCCAGGTGTGTGTGCGTGGTTTACCTGGGGAAGAGATGCACCAGGTGCACTATGGGAAGAGGGCGAGCCGGCGGAGGCAGGGTGATGATCTGATGTTCTGCTGGGAAACCTTGGGTCCTGATTCATGTGATATCACTTTGACATGTAGCACCTAAACATGGCTGCAGACCAAGTCCAGCCTTCATGCAGTGGTATTCCTGATGTCATGGCCTCTTTCAGCAGGATAACACGTCCTGCCATGATGCTAACATTGTTCAGGAACGGTTTGAGGAACATGACAAAGAGTTGAAGGTGTTGACTTGGCCTCCAAATTCCCCAGATCTGAATCCAATCCAGCATCTGTGGATGTGCTGGAAAAACAAGTCTGATCCATGGAGGCCCCACCTCACAACTTCAGGACTTAAAGGATCTGCTGCTAATGTCTTGGTGCAGATACACAGGAACCTTCAGAGGTCTGAGGAGTCCATGCCTCCACGCTCAGAGATGTTTTAATGAGGGGACCCACATGATGTTAGACTGCTGGTTTTAATGTTTTGGCTGACTGGTGTACACACACAAACACACTACTCAAAATCCAGCTAATTTAACTTGCATATTTAGATAATGAGAAATAGTGAGACAGCGTTGATGTATTTAAATGCATTTCTGCTGCAGTTAAACATGCACTCAGAAACACCACAGACATCAGCGGCTCTGCATCCTGAAATGAAGGTGTTCCTGTTGGAATGTACCAACTCTGGTAGAGGTGGAGGGGAGCTGGGATGGTTTGGGTGAAAGTAGTTATTTTAAGGGTGTTTCAAATGAGCCGGTAGCTTTAAACACATCGTGTTGTTTCTAAATTCATATTTGTCTATATTTCACTGGTAACATTGTGATGTATTCAGTCTGTGAGATAATTGATTAATTGTAATTTCCTTTAGTGGGCGGAGTATCAGCCTATAAAGGCGGGAGGCTGGAGCTCCTGACTCCTCAGTTTGCTGCAGAGGACCACAGTTTAAAGAGTCATAACCTGTGTGCAGGAAAAGCTGTTTGATACTGTGGTGTCTTCTTTTATTTAAACCAGCTCTTGATTTAAGTTGTTTTTCGTTTTACTACAATTTTTGGCCAAGTTTCTCTCCTGCACTGTAAATAATCTGCTGCTGTGGAGGAAAATAAAATCTGGTCTGGTAAAAGCTCTGAAAATCTTTTCGGTTCACAGCATCACGCCTGGCGGGTCTGAGCGTACCTGGAGCAGTAGGCAGCATCCAGGGCTCTCTTGGACCGGTGGCTCTTGTGCTGAGACTGCGACTCCAGCCGGTAGGACGGCAGCAGCATGAGGAGGAGGTGTGGAGCTCGCGCGCTGTGCCGCCGCTTCTTAAACACCTTCAGGTCGCCGCCGTGGATGAAGCTGTCATCAATACCTGCAAACACCAGCAAAGGAGCAGTGAGCTGCAGGTTAACACGCGTGTGTTTGTGTCAAAGTTAAAGGGGGAAAAAAGACATGGGCATAAAGCACCACAAGCACCAAAACATAAGACTTTAAGTGAAAAACATTGCATTAATTAGCATGATTTAAGGAGCAATGATATGCTGTCAAAAATAACACTTCATTGAAGATATTACTGAGTTTTTTTATGCAGCTGCAGTCTATCAGAAACCTATTTCATACAACAGGAAACTAATTTTGCTTAATTAACAATTCAATTATTTGGAAAATTGATCATTTACATTTGTTGCTTACAGCTTCTACAACATAAGGATTTGCATGTTTGTTTTATATCATTGTAAACCAAATAACTTTTGGTTTTATGACTTTAAATCAGACTTTGGGGTCTGCTAACTTTGGCCATTTGTCATCATGTGTAACATTTCATTCAGCAGGTAATCAATAGATAGATTTATATGCTAATAATCTGTAGTTGCAGCCCTAACGTAAAGTGTGCGTACACTGACCTGATAAAAACATACTCTTACTGTCAGACATGTCAGTATGTACTTACATACTGGAATCCCTTAAAGGACCATACCACCCATTTTGCATGTTTGAGCCTAATATATTCAGTTTTCATACATGTTATGTTACTGACAATCATTTCCCAAAGGATAAAACTGTATTTCAGCTTTCCTGATATTTTGCAAAATCTCTTAATCTTTCAAAATCAAATATTCAAGTGATACACCCACCTTAAAAATCCATGTTTCTCCTGCTAATAGTTACACAGCCTTATGAAGTCACGGTCCTTTAAATTTTTCCATAAACGCAGGTCTTCTTTTGGGACTATATTCCCCGGTGGAGGCATACATTCACTCCACGCTTTTTATTGAGCTTAAACACTAAAATTACATAACTTCTAAAAAAACCTGAATACACGTCTTGTTGGTGATGATGGATTACCTATCCCAAGAACGTTTACAGTATCAACAAGTTGATTTTAATAGCAGAATGAACTGAAACCAATGGAGGTCTGGAAGGTAGGAAAAACATTTTTAATTCACCGTTCCAGTAGTATGCTTTGGGAAATGATTGTCAGTAACGTTACATGTATGAAAATTGAATATATTAGGCTCAAACATGCAAAATGGCCGGTATGGTCCTTTAACTTCCCTTAAGAAGTTTAATGAATGAAATAACCTGCAAACCGTGCCTCCAGCTCCTCGCTCTTGTTGGGGATAATGTAGTTGTTTGATGGAACAAATGTGCAGCACGGGCAGTGCAAGCTGATCTTAAAGCCGCTATTTCTGTCTGCAGAGACAAAAGGTAGTCAGAAAGTCGCGTCATTTCAATAAATCATTTAGTCAGTGAAAATAAAACGCTGATGATGGCGGTAATGTGCTTTACCTCTGTGGTTCAGCCATTCGCTCACAGCTTCTGTCACGTCGAAGGAAAGCCACTCCCCCTCCGTCTGCGTCCGCACCACCTTGCTGTCTATGTAGCGCTGCGTAGGGGAGGTCAGATCTTTGTGTCCTAGAATCTGTGGACACAGTAGATGGGCAGATTGTCTTAACAGTTACTGATAACATGAAGGACATTGTCATAGCAACCACTTTTAACAATAACTTGTCATTTGCTACTTTGTTCAGCTGAAAACAGCAAATCCAGCAGAAATGACGCTGAAAGATGCGGTTTCTCTTTCAAACTGATATTTTCTACACATCAAAGCAGTGTGAGTTCTGTCACCGTTTCATCACTTCTGCTGTTCCTCCTCCTCCTCCCATCCACGGCTTCCCTTTCTCTTACCTTCTGTTTTTGGCTCCTTTTTCCCTCTGTTCTCCTTCCCTGCGCTATTTAAACCCTGGTCCTGCAGTTAGCATTTGCCAGACTGTACCGTGTTCGTCACCGTCAGTCCCACCGTTACCCTGTTATCCTGTCTGTGTACTGGATCTGATCGGCCTGTTTATGGACTCTGACTAGCCCTGCTTGGATTTGTTTGCCATTTTTCCTGCCTGTTTTTGTACGAGCCTGCCTGCTCTTTGTGGATTAAAACCTCTCTGTGTACTAAATAAAGTGCTGTGTACTCCTTACCTGTGAGTCGGTCTCTGCTTCTGGCTCATCACTATTCTGCCTGATAAGTTTCTATGTAAACATGCAGCAAGCAGACAGGCTAGCACAGTTCACATTAAACATACGATGAAAATCAGCATTATATTAATGCATATGTAGTAAAGAACACATCCGTCTCATTCAGAAGCTTCTTGTGAGCTCATTTAATAACTGATTTGCCTGTACTTATGCAGCACAGAGATAAACTAAAACCAAACCGGTGAGCTTTGATAAAACTCCGCATGATGGTTTGATCAAAACTGCAAACAGCACAGACTGCAGATGAGATTACAACAGGAGTGTCGCCACAAGCAGCAGCTGGAAAGTCATTTAGTGAGATAGTAAAACTTCCTCCAAGTAACAGACCTCCATTATGAGATTGTAAATTGATTTACTCAGTATGTAAATGTTAATAATCTGAAGATGATTTTCTCTCCTGGCTGATTCTCCCAAACATTAAGCAACAAATCATGTATATTCAGCAAATGATGGAATCCTATTAATTCCATTCATCAAACTCACATTTTAGCCACAAGTGCAGCGCCCGTTAAAAACGTGCCTGTTCAGACCGGGCTGGACTTTATGGTGTGTGCTGCAGCCTGCCAGAATTTAGTTCTGTACGTCCTTGTGAGCTAGCTTTGTTTGCTGTACGGGGTCGGGTTGAGACCGTGCCTCTGGACCGGAGCGTATCCTGCCACACAGACTAGTTTTTACCAGCACAGCTCAATTTGAGAACCGCTCATGCAAACAACTTCACACACGACGCTGCACGTCCTTGGGTCCTGAGTGACAAACCTGCTGAATATCAGCTTCATACATGCTGGGTTCTAGAGATGTTGGTGCCACAGACACAGATTTCTGCCTTTATAGTTAGATAATCACAGTAAAAAGTAAAAATCAGAGTACAGTGTGAATGGAAACATGCTGAGCGATTCTGCACTGAAAACTCTCTGTTAAAGGACCATACCGGCGATCGTGCATGTTTAAGCATAACATAAACAAACCTAATACATGTTACATTACTGACAATTTCCAAAACATAAAACCATATTCAAATTTCCTGTTATTTTTTTCAAATCCCTTAAGCTTTCTAAATCAAATGTTCAGGTGATACACTCACCTTAAAATTCAATGTTTTATCTTCTAACACGTTTGTAGTCATGTTCGTGTTTATTGCAGAAGGCACAATCATTTTAATTTCTCGTTAAAAGCCATTTTCTCCTGGGACTATATTTCCTGGCGGAGACATACATTATCTTCCGTGCAGTTCTGTGTTGGATCAGTTACATAAAGTTACTTAAAAAAAAAAAAAAAAAAANTAAAAAAAAAAAAAAAAAAATCTTGTTCACTGCAATGGATTATGTATTGCAAGCGTGTTTCAAGTCTCTGCAGGTTGTTTTTAACAGCGTACTGGAATGAACTGAAACCAATGGCAGTCTGGAGGGTAGGAAAAACAGTTCTAAAACTTAGCACTAAAATTGTACTTGTAGTCGATCCAGGGAGGTAAAGAGTGAATTGCAGTAATCTAGGAGGAATGAAATAAATGCATGAATAACAATCTGCATTTCAGGTTGTGATACTATGGGACTAAGTTTGCCAATATTCTTAGCTGATAAAAACAAGAGTGAACCAAACCTATAAGATGTGAACTCTGGTCAAAAGTCACCCAAGTTCCTAATAGTCAGTTTAATGAAAGAAGAAAGTGAATGACCTTAGGAACAAAGCTGGCTGGAACACAGATAAGCACTTCAGGTTTATCCTTATTAAGCTGAAGAAAGTTATCTGACATCCAAGGTTTTATGTAGTCAAAACACTTTTGTAGCATCAATAACTTAGAAACATTTTCGAGGTTTAAAATTAATGTATAATTGAATATCGTCTGCATGACAGTGATAAGAAATATCCTTAAAATATCTCATTATCTGATGAAAAGGAAGCAAATACAAGAACAAATAAAACAGGGCCTAGGACGGATCCCTGAGGAACACCATATGAGAGAGGAGCTGACGATGATTTGTAACTAGAAGCAGAAACAGAAAAGCTTCTGTGAGAGAGGTATAAGGAGAAAAAGTCCAGGGCTGATCCAGATATGCCCACCCAGTGCCTCAGCCTCTGAATCAACACCTGGTGATCAACATTATCAAAAGCTGAGCTATGGCTGGATTTACACAACCACGTACATGCAACCTGATTCTGACCTTTTACCACATGTGACATGTATCAGATACACTTCCTGAAGATGTAAATGTAAAAAGTAAAAAGTAAAAAAAAAAAGTCACATAGAATCAGATATTATCACATCTGTTTTGGGCCTCTTGCATATGTGGAAATAAATCGGATACGTATCGGATATCCATCAATGCTGCTGTCTGAATCCACAGATCAGAATTTCCTTCCCATTCTGACTCCTACGTAACGTTCTGCTTTATCTGCATATGATGTCAGCATCAATATGATGACGCTCTCTGTAAACAGAAATGGAGGACATGCTATATATATCAGACATGCTGATGTGTGTTTATGTCAAACAGACATGTTAGTGTGTGATAACAGGCTCCTGTTACAGCAGCAAAACTCCAACTCCACCCGCTTCTCCTCCGTGATTAACCGATGAACATACGTGATGGAGAGATAAACGCTCACACAACATATCAGACGTTTCTCTCTGCATGTGAAAGTTTTAACCTGCTGATCAGATTTTAAANTTTTTTTTTTTTTTTTTTTTACATGCATCACAGAAATGTGAGCATGTGTAGCTGCATCCTGCTGCTACAGGTCAAAGGTCATAGCGTGTAAATACAGGTATCAGATATGAGCCGCTTAAAAAAGAAAATGTAAATACGCTGAACAAAA
>VXCM01009061.1:0-14505 GCA_014773175.1 Lucifuga dentata
TTATTCGGGCTTGGGACCGGCACAAGGTGGACACTGGCTTGTGCCCCCTTGAGGCTGCATTAGAAGCAAGGAAACATGTTGAGCTTTTCACCTGATGATGTTTTGCTGTCATTTTAAGGTCTGAAGTCTCCACACCTGCATTTACTGGATGTCTCTTTATGTTTGCTGCTTCATATTGAAAGTCTGGAGAAATGTTGCACTGACTTTAAAGGACTATACCACCCTTTGTGCATGTTTGAGCCTAATATATTCAATTTACATGCATGTAACATTACTGACAATCATTTCCCAAAGCATACTACTGGAACAGTGAATTAAAAATGTTTTTCCTACCTTCCAGACCTCCATTGGTTTCAGTTCATTCTGCTATTAAAATCAACTTGTTGATACTTGAAACGTTCTTGGGATAGGTAATCCATCATCACCAACAAGACGTGTATTCAGGCTTTTTTAGAAGTTACGTAATTTTAGTGTTTAAGCAATACAAAGTGTGGAGTGAATGTATGCCTCCACTGGGGAATATAGTCCCAAAAGAAGACCTGCGTTTATGGAAAAANAAGGTGGGTGTATCACTTGAATATTTGATTTAGAAAGATTAAGAGATTTAGTAAAATATCAGGAAAGCTGAAATACAGTTTTATCCTTTGGGAAATGATTGTCAGTAATGTAACATGTATGAAAACTGAATATATTAGGCTCAAACATGCAAAATTGGCGGTATGGTCCTTTAACAAAGCTTTCATTCTGTTACTGGTGAATGGAGCTTTTATGGGCTAAGAGCTGATGTTAATAAAGTTAAGTTTCTTTGAAAAAGAAAAAAAAGGACCAATGGAGAAAGAGCTACAGAAAAGACAGTTTCCTGTCCTGCAGCATCATCATTTAGGAAACATAATTGTGCTTAAAAATATTTCTGATACACTCTGTAATTTACATCAGTGTTTCAGTTCAACCTTTAGCTGTACAGCAGAGATGTTACAACATATCAATGAGCATTTATCAAGTGGGTGATCGTGGGAATCACACCCAGTGAACATGCTGTGCTGAGCTCAGATTAGCAGCTTTCTAACCTCTGAACATGTCAGACGGTGGAACATGCAGCAGTGTAACAAAGCTCTTTTCATTCCATTTACAGTGACACACCAGTCTGTGTGCTTTTCTAAACAACTTTGGTGAGGATCAAAGGCAGAACATTTCCTCATTTTGATTAGAAAAACTTCTTATTTTTTGTATCAGCACTTTCTGATGACGTGAGTTTTACTCTGGTTTTCCTCTTGTTGAGTGTTTTTGATATTGCACACAAAAGCCCAAATAAGAGACAAAGGCCCAGATTCATAAATGGTAGCATATGATTTACCGCATCGCTATGAGCAAATATCATGGTGTAACCACGTTCCCTCATTCATAAACGCCTGTTAGCGACATATTTTAGCGTTANAAATATCATGGTGTAACCACGTTCCCTCATTCATAAACGCCTGTTAGCGACATATTTTAGCGTTAGTCTTAAAGAGGCGTTATTGTGATATTTCCTTATTTACATGTAGCGGTAGCAATTCATAAAACAAACCCACACGCTAACATTAAGACCTGCTTCATTCTGTGGTAAATTTCAGCGGTATNATTCATAAAACAAACCCACACGCTAACATTAAGACCTGCTTCATTCTGTGGTAAATTTCAGCGGTATGAAATCTGGGCGATGTTTAAAACTTTATTTACCTCACGTGTTAGTGATCAATAACTTTGATAAACTCACTCAGCTGATCAGTCAGTTTTTAAATGGTGAATTTTGATCTGATCTCACACACATTCTTGTGGCGCTCTGCTTCATTCATAATCTCACCTGCTGCCCTGTGCATGTCTGTATCCCACACACACACACACACCCCATACACATCCCATGGGATCACACACAACAGAGGTTAATATGTGTGTTTACCTGTTATTTTAGTGTTAATCTTTTAAAACGTGGAGCTCTGAAGCAGAATTTATGTTTCTTTGCTGGTTTAACATGTCAACGTCGCTTTAAAACCAGATGAATCAGGATAAATTGCAGTTCTTAAATATGAAGCAGCTCATTAACACGCTGATCTTCACTGGATTTTACCTGAGACAGACTTGATAATGTTACTGTCATGTGACACAGTGTCTGATTAATGTAAGAGAGGCTTTATGAATGAGCTTCAATTATCACGTGTGCATTTAGTGTGTCGCTGCACCCTTAGTACCATTTGTTATGAATCTGGCTCACAGTGTGCTGACTCCTGTGAGCAATATGATGTCAGAGACCATGAGAGACACACCCACACCTGAGACATAACTATAAGCTGGAATATCTGAATACCTGTCAAGGAGTCCAAACCCTGCAGTGTGAAAGGTGCTTGGTGCAGGTACAGCAGTGATGAGCTACAGCCAATCAGAGCACAGGGGACAGGTGGAGAGGAAACAAGGGGAAGGAGTCATAACGCCTGCAAAACATCAGCAGCATGGCAGTGAGAAAGGCTCTGTCACTTCCTGTGTCTCCTCTTGTGTGTTTTCTTGATGAAGCGTCCTTTAGAGACCGCACAGACTCGTCAGGATTCCTGCTGTGAAACATCCTGTAATTTGAGACTTCCTATCACAGATCAGTCATATGGTATAAAACCATCAGGTGACTTTACGATACCCAATAGCAAGGCCGTTTCTGAACATCATGGGCCCTGTGCAATATCTTACGTTGGTTTATCGTTTTGGTTTGGTTAACCCAAACCAAAACGATCCACTGACTACGGCCATGACACCCTGGGACTTTATTACTATATTATGCAAAAACAGTCTCTCTCTCTCTCTCTCTCTCTCTCTCTTTCTCTCTCATATTCTTGTTGCATGCTATATTTTGAATACTAGCATCCACTTTTAAATTAGGACATCATTAACAAGGTAGATTATGCAAATGAGGTCACAAAATGTGAGCAGAAGCTCAGACCTGCTGTAGCTACATCAGAGCAGAGCTCCCACCATGACAACAACAAAAAATCCCACTTTCTCATTATAAACAGAAAATCATCTCATTATAAGGTATCTCATTATTATAACAAGAAACATTGCTATTATAACGAGATACAAGGAGATATAAAATTATCTGGTTAAAACGAGAGACGTTTCTCATTATAACATGAGGAGTTTTTGCTAATGTCCATGTTATAAGGAGATGAGCCGTGATGCCGCTGGGCCAGCTGCCTTCCTTACCAAAGGTTGCCTTGACAGCTAATGCCATTCTTCTGTCAGACCACCAGGGGGCGCTGTGACAGCCTAACTGCCTTCCATTCATGCGGAGAAGAGTCATGCCTTTATCCTGTAATAGCGCTCAAAAAAAAAAAAAAAAATGNAAAAAAAAAAAAAAAAAATGTGGCTTGCGGCCCCTGGTGGTTTGGGGCCCTATGCAGCTGCATGTACTGCCCAATGGAAGAAACAGCTCTGGCCAATAGCAAGACAGAAAGTGGCGTACAGTAAAGAGTGCAGTGATCTGATGACTTTAAAGTGGTACGATGTGTACGCGACCTTACAGAGCGCTTCGTAAAGAAATGTGTGCCAAAGTGAAGTTTCATGTTTTGACATTTTGACGTGACCTTTGGTTCAGGTACAATGACCTGTGACCTTTGGTTGGGGTACAGTGACCTGTGACCTCTGTATCTGTGTGCAGGAGTCCAGATGCCATGAAAGCAGCCCGTGAGGAAGTGGAGAAAGTTCTGAAGGACTCGGGTCTGACGGTTGACCCCAGCGACCCCACACTGACCCTGACCAGAGAACAGCTGGACAACATGCCTGTTTTAGGTATGATTACAGAGGTGACATCTCATACCTCCGCCAAGGCCAAACAGGCCAGACAAGATTAATCTGGTTTTAAAAGTTTGTGTTGTAGTTGATCATTCACTTTCCTTTGGTAAAATTATTACCATCATATCTATCAGGATTGGGAAACACAGAAAAGACACAGGGATTCAAACCCTCAACCTTCTTCCTGTGAGCAGTGCTAACCAGAGTTCACCATCTAGCTATAAAGCCAGAAATCTGTCCGTCCATCTGTCCATCTGTCCAACTGTCTGTGGCACCAACATCTCTAGAACTGCCATTGTATGAAGCTGATATTCAGCAGGTTTATTATTCAGGACCCAAGGACGTGCAGTGTCACGTGTGAAGTTGTTTGGATGAGCAGTTCTCAAATTGAGCTGNAGGACCCAAGGACGTGCAGTGTCACGTGTGAAGTTGTTTGGATGAGCAGTTCTCAAATTGAGCTGTAAAAAGCAGTCCATGCAGCAGGATACGCTCCAGACACAGCACTAATGGCAGGTTGTAGCACAGAAAATGAGTGAGGTGGTGTGCACATCCAGCCCACGTCGGGATCAGGTGCAGTGCTAAAAAATACGTTTAAGTTTTAAAATAAGTTTGCCTGAGGAATACCATGTTGGTCGAAACGTTGCTGCAATAAATTTTGGGAGCTTTAAGTTCAGTGTGCGGTCTACTTTCTTCTTTTTTCTTAGGTTGTAGCACAAACCAGCCTGGTCCGAACATACACGTTTTTCAACAGGCACTACACACTCTGTAAGCTTACTTTCAGTGGTGGGCCGTGCATTTTACACCTAAACCTTCAATGCTGTCCTCCCTCAATTAAACCACCTTCTAATAACCTCAGCATGACACTAGGACTATATGCTGCTGTTATTTGATGTAACCAGCCATATTCACAGTGACAGTAACCTTTATCAAGTGGAATAAAGTGATTTAACACGAGGATCAACATCTATGACAGTTACAACACACTAACTGCAGAGACATGAATAGGATGTAGCATTATTACACATTATGACAGGATGCTGCATCACATATAAACATGGCATAACCTAAATCAGTGTCATTACCAAAGAAACAAGAACAAACTCACAACAACCATCACATTTACTCAAACGAGCAGCAAGTAAGCAAAAATGCTGCCAAAGTCCATCCTCCTTTCTTTCCTTAGAAAGAGTTTAACGACACGCTGTACATTATCGGTGCGTTTCAGTTCCAAAATGTAAAAAAAAGCATTGTCAGTTAATCCATTTCTTCTCCTCCTTCAGCCATTGTGTGGACTAACAGGACTAAGTAAAAATCTAAACACAAAATCCGAAGCATTATATCTAAAAATCTAAACGTCAAGAAAGAAAGTTTAAATAAACGTTAATGCTACATTACGTGCTATCTAGGTTTACGTGAGTTAGCTAAGCTAACTAGCTCTCTTCTTCCTCTGATGAATTTCTGGCAGGCTGTTTAGCTGTTAGCATAATGCTGTACTCTGATGACGTAGGCCAAGGCCAGCTAGAAGGCCCTGACGTGTAAAAGAATACGCCCAACATGGTAAACTGGAAATCTGATTGGTTAAAGAATATGACAATCAACAACATTGTCCCATTTGCTTGAATAGCAGAGGAGATTCACTGGAGATTCTGAAGGCCTCAGGCTAGATTTTTTTACCCGGAGACAGCACAGGTGGAAAATCTGATTGGATAAAAGCTCTAATTTATATGAGCTGCACTGGAAGCAGCGAAACTGAGGGAGAGAATAGCGATGAAATGACGCTAATAACAAAACTGATGGGAACGAACTTTGTAAAATACATATAGCATTAATTAAAATATATATTAAATTATTAAAACATAATTTGATGATTCTGACAATCTCTAGGCCAGCAGAGAAGGCCTTGCTGGCCCTGATTGTCCACCACTGCTCACTTTAGGTCTGACAACACTGTATACGTGTGTGTGTGTGTGTGTGTGTGTGTGTGTGTGTGTGTGTGTGTGTGTGTGTGTGTATGTGTGTGTGTGTAGGTTTACATTTTATATCAGAATGTTTCTTTGGTTACAGACAGCATCATAAAGGAAGCCATGCGTCTTTCCAGTGCTTCCTTGAATGTGCGCGTTGCTAAGGAAGACTTCCTGCTGCATCTGGACAACCAGGAAGCTTACCATATAAGGAAGGATGATGTCATCGCTCTGTATCCACCCATGCTTCACTATGATCCAGAAATCTATGAGGACCCCTATGTAAGAGAAATAATAATGTCTATTCCAGCAGCAAAAAGTAACGGAGCTCCATTTGATAATGAGGAACAGAAACCAGCCAATCAGAGAGCAGAGCCAATCAGAATTTTATTTCAGTCAGAGCTTCATGAAGGAAAAAGGAGAGCATCATGAATTTTCTGTTTCACCCTGCAGGAGTACAAGTTTGACCGATTCCTGGATAACAAGGGTCAAGAGAAAACCTGGTTCCACCGCCGCGGCCACCGGCTGCGTTACTACTACATGCCGTTTGGCTCCGGCGTCACCAAATGCCCCGGAAGATTCTTTGCCGTTTATGAGATCAAGCAGTTCCTGAGTCTGATGCTGTCGTACTTTGACATGGAACTGTTGGACCCCGCCGTGAAAGTCCCGCCCCTCGACCAGTCCCGCGCCGGTCTGGGTATCCTCCAGCCGACCTACGATGTGGACTTCAGGTACAAACTGAAATCAGGCTGCAAGGCTTCACGTGTTCTGAGAAAGGCAGATGATAGTGAACATCGTGAACGTCGTGTATATACTGTCATTATGTAAATAGCTGTACACTTTTGTTAGGGTTAATGTGCTCATGGTAAAACCTGCATTATTCTCTATTAGTAATACAGATATGCAGGATTTGTAGTAAATGAGTCTTAAAGATATGATGGTGTATTTGATGCAGAAACGTGGAGGTCATAGGTCAGCCTGATCAAACTCTGTAATCAGTAAGACGATACAGCTTCCTGACCCCTGACCTCAGCCTGCGAGCTCTTCTGACCTGGACTTTCTCTCTCAGTGTGTTGTCAGTGAACTGAAGAAGACTGTTGGTCAGACTTTCAAATATTCCGCTCGCCTGTTTGTGTCATCACATCCAGGGCCGGCCCTAGCCTTTCTGGGGCCCTAGGCAAGTTTTTTCTGGTCACCTAGTGGTGCTGACGTCGACCTGGTTCCTGTACACACCCCAGAAAATGTGATCAATAAAGGAATGCAACAACTCAAACATCAAAATCCTCAAAATGATCAGCAAAAAACATGTGAAAAGCCACAAATTTATGCCTGCCATGTTGTTTTGTAATTAATAAAAGTAACTAACCTGCAGCCCTGCTAGCACGGTCCAGAACTACACTCAGTTTATTAAAAATACATTTTAAAACATTTAAAAACTGTTTGAATATTTGCTTTCATGCCTAAAAATCATTTACTAGCATGGAAATAAGATGAAACAATGTAAACCCTGAATACATGGAAATAAAGCTTCAACACAAAACCTGACCAAACACAGCTAAAATGTGCAATAAAGCTGCAACCTTACCTTTGTTTAGATGATATAAGTACATAAAATAGATCCTGTGATTAGTTTTTGATTCCTAATCCATTTTAGAGAAAACTCCACTCGAACCGGCTTCCATTCATTCCGTTGGGAAATGGAGTCTGTTCATTATATCCAGTGACGTTTTTTACAGAATTACTGGCTGTGATTGACGTGACTTTCATCCAATAGGAGACGTTCTAAGCTTTCAGACGACGTATCACATGTAGGTGGTGTCAGTCATCATTCAGGCTGCTGAACGTAGAAAT
Organism: Lucifuga dentata; assembly: GCA_014773175.1. NCBI lineage: Eukaryota > Metazoa > Chordata > Actinopteri > Ophidiiformes > Bythitidae > Lucifuga > Lucifuga dentata. The sequence continues at coordinate 7,629 of VXCM01009061.1, forward strand.
GTGTGGTCATGTGATCCATGACGTCACGGCGCCATGTTTAAATCTGGTTCCTAGCACTTTGAGACCAGCCGGCTCTCTGATGATCACCGCCATGTTAACAGCGTTTAGAGACATTTTTGCACATTTTAGCCATTTTAAAGAGGTTTTGAGTTTGTGTAACACAAAAGGATGAAAAAGGTAATTTTATTAAATGTCTGATAAAACAGCCAAAATAAAACATAAAGTAAACACGTTTCAAACTAGTAATTTCTAATAACATATATAAGGGGCGTGGCTACCCTTTACCTCCCATGCTGCAGTATTAACCTTACATCCCAGAATTCCCCCAACCCACTCCATAAATATTTGCTAAATCTCCTATGACCTAATCTTGACTAAAACATAAAGTCAAACCATCTTATGTATAATTTCCATGTTATGATATTACTTCTGTACTGAATAAAGGTGATTTTATAACAAAGTTAGTGAGTGTGTATGCACACTGTGTTCTATATACTGTGCTGATGCTCTATATTTATAGTTAAGGTATAACTTGTGAAGTTAAAACATAGATTCCATTATGTTTCCGCAGCTCTTGAATTTATTTACCGTTAAGAGAGTTCACTTTAGTTTCACCCTTGATGTGGGGGCCCATAGTGGCCACAGGACCCTAGGCGACCACCTAGGCGACCATGTAGTTCACCTACGCCACAGGCCGGCCTTGATTACATCGAGACATTCAGCATTCCAGCAGTGTTCTGGGACGAGTGTGAGGGGTTACAGGGGTCAAATCCTCAGACAGGAAACAGAAAAAGCTGTTCAGAGAAGTCTGTTCATGTTGGTTTGAGAAGTAAACATATCTGATTCATGATCCACACATGAAAATGTAGAAACTTTGCATTTGCCAGGTGCTGCCATAGTTTAAGTCTGGACAGCAAGTCACCATGACTCATGACTCTCGTGTTTGAGTCCATTTTAATCTGCGTCTCGTCCTTCATGAAGCTGAGCGTCCTCACAAACACCCACACATGGCTGGGATTTAAACTGCTTCAAGGGTTCTGAATGTACAAACACATAATAAATCACTTGTACATATGTGTGTGTGCGTGTGATACTTTCTCTTCCAATGCTTAAAGTCCATCTTCAATAAGAATTTCAGCAGATTTTACAGGAAAATCACATTTTTCAACAGAAATCTTCAGCTCTTTTGATGTTCACATTATACAAAAGCAACATATTCATTTTATGCCCCGCCCCCTTTAAAGAATCACTTTCTGATCACTTTTTTTTTTTTTNTTTTTTTTTTTTTTTTGTTCTATATAACATGACATTAAAAGTTACATTTGACATCCATTAAAAACAGACAACAGCACAGTTATTCGTGACATTAAAAATGAGAAAACAGCTTCTGGGTTCAGTTGGTATCTGTGTGTGTGTGTGTGTGTGTGTGTGTGTGTGTGTGTGCGTGCGTGTGTGTCGTGTAGGTTTAGGTGTGGACAGCAGGGACATGTCCCCACCAAAGTCAACGTGCTATTGAATTGTCAGTACCAGCAGTGCTTGAAGTGGGCCGGTACTCACCAGTACACAGTACCAGGACCTCTGTGATTTTCATTTCAGAGTACCGGGACATTTTCAGGAGTACCTGAACCTCTCATAAATCTTCTGTATCTACTGCAGAACAACAGAGGAAAACAGCAGCAAAGGTTGCAGCCAGAGAAACTGAATCGGGGCATCGCGTATTTATATGTACCAGAGATCTGTTTTACAATGTGGACACAACAAAGTTTGGGATTTACACTTTATAAAAACAAACTTGACGGGAGAATTTTCTCACCTGTAGGAAACTCTGTACCTGCTGCACATTTTGGAGACTCAGATGGAGAAGCAGAGAAATGAAGCAGNCTGTAGGAAACTCTGTACCTGCTGCACATTTTGGAGACTCAGATGGAGAAGCAGAGAAATGAAGCAGATCACAGTGATTCTTCCACACAAGTCGTTCCACGGAATCAAACTCTGATTTCTAGCATAGATCCACTCTGACGGAGCCCGTTTAAGCTACGGTTACTTCAGAATAGATCCTCTCCATGCATGAATTCACTTATTCTGAATGCTAAGCTGACATGTTAACTTACAGAAACAGTCTCAACAGGAAGCTCATCTGTTTATGAAAAGTTTTCTGGATTTTATTGATCATTTTTAGAAGTGAACTGTGGCTGAACTGTTAGCTATAAACTGGTTTATAGCTAACAGCTAGCTGCTACCTTCACCCTAGCTAGCTGACGACAGTCTGAGAGTGTTGACACAATTAAGTGTCCTTTCACTTCTGTATGAGACGCACAGGGTTTTCAGTGTACTCTAATGTTAATTCACCTGCAGCAATAAAACTTCATTCTCACGGTCAAAGGGCCACACATGAAATAAAACAAACATCACTGTGAATGCAGCACATACATCAACATTCAGCTTTGAAAATAAGGAAGATTTTGGGGTGTGGACCTGAGCTCTTTTTTAACCGAATCTGAATCCAAAAAACTCCCACACTGGCCAGATAACTTTTTTCAGGTTAGAGTAGAGCATCTCACTCTGTCTGTCAGCTCCTCCATCATGATTAACATGGCAGTAGTAGCTACAGTGGTAGTAGCTAGCTAGCTAGCTAGCTAGTTACTGCGTCACTTGTGTGTGTGTTTGTGTGTGTGTGTGTGTGTAAAAATGGTTTAAGAGGTGGTGGGCTATTTACACGATATTATCAAATGTATATTATTAACATGGTATCAATGTGTCATTTTTTAAATATCACAGTTATCGTCAGTACCTGTATATCCTTACTACAAAGTGCACATTTTCACATACACAATTACTCACCAACAACTGTGTGTGTGTGGTAAAGGAATCGTCTGTCTGAGAGGGTTTTTCTGCTGTGCATCAGTCAGGACAGCAGTCATACTTCACCTGACATGGTTGTACTTAGTAAAACGTGGACGGAGTGGACATACGATGCTTACAGCAGAGCAGGAGAGTCTTTCCTGGGCAGAATATAGAAATGATCATTCAAAACATGAATGTGTATGAAACCACAACCCCTTNTCTTTCCTGGGCAGAATATAGAAATGATCATTCAAAACATGAATGTGTATGAAACCACAACCCCTTCATAAGTCATAGGTTTAATGTGTACAAAGTTCTTTGGTTAAATGTTTTTATAAGTTAATAGTGATCCATTGTGAACTGACTAAGCAGTGATAATGTTGTAAATTGATACCAAATAATCCCTGATATTCTTTACCAAAAATGGTTAAAAAAAAAAAAAAAAANAAAAAAAAAAAAAAAAGCATCATTTTCTTTGTTTTTTTTTTAACTTTTTATTTATTTCATATTTTAAGAAAACAAATAGAATTAGAAATATAAACAAAGACAATCAGAACCAAATCAAGCACATACAACAAACATTACAAATAAATGATTATTATACATAAATAAATACTGTATAATCTAAACTGAACTCATATTGGGGAGATATACATTCCTCAGTCTTTGTCTCTTCATTTTGACATCAAAGGTAACCAGACATTCATAAAAATGTCCATTTTCAGGTGTATTTTGGCTGTGAGCTTTTCCATCATAACCACCTCTCTGACTTATATCTCCACTGTTTTCTTTGGGGTTTCCTCATGCTGTTTGTGTGTTATGAGGTTGTGTAGTTTTCCTCATGCTGTTTGTTTGTTATGAGGTTGTGTAGTTTTCACATGCTGTTTGTTTGTTATGAAGTTGTGTAGTTTTCCTCATGCTGTTTGTTTGTTATGAGGTTGTGTAGTTTTCTCATGCTGTTTGTTATGAGATTGTGTAGTTTTCCTCATGCTGTTTGTTTGTTATGAGGTTGTGTAGTTTTCTCATGCTGTTTGTTATGAGATTGTGTAGTTTTCCTCATGCTGTTTGTTTGTTATGAGGTTGTGTAGTTTTCCTCATGCTGTTTGTTTGTTATGAGGTTGTGTAGTTTTCTCATGCTGTTTGTTTATGAGATTGTGTAGTTTTCGCATGCTGTTTGTTTGTTATGAGGTTGTGTAGTTTTCCTCATGCTGTTTGTTTGTTATGAGGTTGTGTAGTTTTCCTCATGCTGTTTGTTTATGAGATTGTGTAGTTTTCGCATGCTGTATGAGTTATGAGGTTGTGTAGTTTTCCTCATGCTGTTTGTTTGTTATGAGGTTGTGTAGTTTTCCTCATGCTGTTTGTTTGTTATGAGATTGTGTAGTTTTCGCATGCTGTATGAGTTATGAGGTTGTGTAGTTTTTCCATGCTGTGTGTGTGTGTGAATATGATATTTTTGAACACTGTTTGGGATTTTTGGTCATTTTATCAAATCTGAGGCACTGTGTTGCCATGTGGGAAAACCTCCACACTGTTACCTAGCAACAATGAAACCAGGCAGCATCCTTGTCATCATACAGACAAAATGAGGCTGTGGACGGTTGGTATGGAAACGGTGTCAAAGCCATATGAGGCCACGGTGAGCAGCGCTACAAATAGACAGTCAGCTGTTACTACGGTAACTAACATTTTATTTATATTTCACAAGTTACAAAGTGCTTCACAGAAAATCACAGTATAAAAAGTTATAAGCATGAGTAGAAACACACATGGATATATACACACACACACACACACACACACGCATACACTTGTACATGCTGTATATACACAAGCATACACACACACAATATATGCATAGACATATACACAAGTACATTATAACTTAGGCATCAACTGATATGGTTTTATCAGGGCCGATACCGATTATCAGTATCAAAGAGACCGATAACCGATATTTGGAGCCGATATACATTTGCAGTAAAAATGAAAGTTTTAGTGTCAAAATTTACGGTAACACAAAACTTCCTTTAAATATTTTATTTAACATTTAGAAAAATAAAGTGCAGGGAGCTCCTAGCAGAATTTCTTACAAACTGAACTGATTTTAAATAGATAAAAATTACTAACTAAATAACTCCCCAAAGGTGTTTTTCCTGTACAAATTAATAAATTAAGCAAAAATAAATAAAACCAGTAAAAGTTACTGAAGCACCAAAGCAACTGACAGTTAACAAATATACATTTCCAACATATATAACAATATAATAAGCAATAAAGCTCCACAAAAATAAACAACAGCATTTATGAAATTATCTGTTTAATTTCTTTAGACATAATATCAGCTTGTGTTTAGACAATTCAGCAGAATTTAGAGGATGCTTTGCTTTTAGCCAAGATTTGGCTGTATTATCTAAAAAATAGTCTAGTCAGCAGAAATTAACAGTGATTAATTATCCTGTTTGAAACAAACTTAAGAAAACTTGAAGCAAAAAAAGAAAATGTGAATTTCTGAACATAAACTAAAAAAAAAAAAAAAAANAAAAAAAAAAAAAAAAAACTACTGTCATAGAAATACATCATAATGTTGTTTGTTGTAAATTCGGACAGCCTCTTCGCTCGCTCTGCGTTCTTCTCTCCTAGGTCTCTCTCACCAACACAGAGCAGTGCTGATTGGATATTTTCTCCTGACATATGACCAATCAGGTAATGCTGTGGGCGGGACACTGGGCAACCTTTCAGAGCGAGGCGGCTGCATCAGCCGAATCAGCAATCAGAGCAGATAAAATAACGATACTGATAATCGGAAAAATGATGAATATCGGATCTGATAATCAGCCAGGCCGATAATCGGTCGACCGATAAATTACAAATGAGCCTTTATAGGCGGCACTTTAAACTTTCAACAGAATCAGCTGAACTGATGTGAGGTGGTTTTATAATGCACGATTACCTTTAGTCTAGAAAAAGAGACGGCCATTAATCAGAGTACCAGAGAGGCCTGGGTATATATGATTATAAGTCAATTTCTTTGTTTCTGTTCATGTATTTTGTCAATTTTTGTTTTTTAAACGACTCCTCTGTAGTTGTGTATTGTGTGTATTGAGGTGTGTGTTGCATTAAAATTGCAGGGTAGGTGAGGGTGACATAGAGCACCGTGTGGGCCCATTCCTGTTCTGCAGCCCACACGGTGACAGAGTTAACCCCACCCACCTTCATCTGCTGATGGAATATGATTATGAGTAGAAGCAGATCCAAAAGACCAAATCAGTTTAAAGTTATTTCAGCTCATGCATCTGAAAGCGTTGGAACGTTTATGGAATCTGTTCTTTATGAACGCTGGAATGTGGAAATGGTGGAAGGGTCAGATTGTTTAGGATGCAGAGAAACCTCTCTGATTTAAAAAGGCTAAGACGGAACGAGAGAGGTGAAGAACAACTGAAACAGGAGGATCTGATCGGAGCTTAGTAAGTGTTGATTGGCTGTCCACAGGGTTAGGGTTAGCATCTGAACGACTGAGTCACAGAAGAAGACCTCCCGTTCACCAAACATGGGAGAAAACATCTGGAAGGGCCATGTTATATTACTGCTAACTATTAAACATGCTACTGGAGCGGTAAGCGTTAGAATTGTTTTTCCTACCTTCCAGACTGCTGTTGGTTTCAGTTCATTCCAGTATGACATAAAAATNGAATTGTTTTTCCTACCTTCCAGACTGCTGTTGGTTTCAGTTCATTCCAGTATGACATAAAAATCAACATGTAGAGACTAGTGATGGTGACATGAAGCCTCGTGAAGCATTGAACCATTCTGACAAAGTGGTTTAATAATGGTTCATTTCTTGGTGCTTCATGTAAACACAGCGCCATCTGTTGGCCAGAGTGTCGCTCTCATGATAGTCTACAGCTGCCTGTTCCTCAGGTAAGGACAGAAGTGGGCAAAAAAGCTTTGAAAGAAGATGTGCCCTCCATGTCACAGTTCTGCATGTCTGATCAGCTACTCACCTGCCATTTCTGCCTGCCTGGTCTTCAGCTCC
>VXCM01009062.1:7595-23642 GCA_014773175.1 Lucifuga dentata
GGGGGGGGGGGGGGGGGGGGAATGGTGGATGATGAGGGCTCTGTGGATGAAGATGCTGGTAATTTCTCTCCATGGAGCGTTCAGGTGCCACTGTGACATGAAGAAACAGACGTGACAACAGCATCATCAGCTTTCCATCTCCTCCTCTCCTCTCTTCTCCTCTCCTCATCTCCTCCTCTCCTCTCCTCTATTCTCCTCTCCTTTCTTCATCTCCTCTCCTCCCAGTCTCTCCTCTGCTCTCCTCTCCTCTCCTCTCCTCTCCTCCTCTCCTCTCCTTGCCCCCTCCCCCCCTCTGAGTCTTAACACAACTCTTGGAAAAAAGGCACAACATCACAGTAGGAGGGTGTGTGTGTGATGTGTGTATTTGTCTTTGTGTGTTTGCTTGTTAGCTTAAAGAGCATCGCTGGTGCACAAATCCGCTTGTGTTTACTCCCAACTACAGTTTTGCGTGTGTGTGTGTGTGTGTGTGTGTGTGTGTGTGTGTGTGGGAGCTGGAGTCACAGTGACAGACAATAACCTGCATATTTCACACTTGTTAGCACGGAGGACGTAGCATGTTCCAGCTGCAGACGTCTTCCTCTTTTCCTCATCTCCTCATCCCATTAATTCTTCTACATAATCCTTCAGGAGACATGTTGCTGCTGGTTTTCATGCTCTGGGAACTAAAACACACGAGTTTCTTTCCATCAAGGCCTTTAATAAGGATGAGAATGATGCTAGGGTGGAAGTAAGCGTGTTACTTGTGAATAACGCTGGTTTTAATGAGTCATGGCTCTGTCATGTTTACACGCTGAGGAAGCTTTATGAGGCATGGTTTAATATTCTGGGTATGGTTTTTACTGTATTATTATTCTGGGCCTTTTTTTGTTAGAACTTTTTTATTTATCATTTTATATACATAATAAAGTCATTATTTATTTATATACATAATAAATAAGAGTAGAGTAGTACTTTATTAATCCCCAAGGGGAAATTTCAGAATAAAATTTCAGAAATTTCAGAAAATTCAGAAAAGAAAAATTTCATAATGTCCATATTAAACAGGAAAATCATTATTGTTATATTTTCTCCATTTGTTGGCAATTTAAAAATGAGGGATTCCAAGTTTATTTTTGGGCATGATTTTTGTTCCGTTTTCATCCATATTGTGTCTTTATCCTGTTTCAATAAGTACATATAGCTTTTAGTTGTGCTGACCAATAGTATTTAAGTATTTAAAATTAGGCAGATTAAGTCCCTCTTTCTCTTTTGGGTATGCTAGCTTTTTAATTCTTGTTTCTTTGTTTCTTGTTTTGCCAGATAAAATGGGAAGTAATTTTTTTTTTCAAGCATTTTAAAGGTGGTTGCAGGAATCTCAACTGGTAATGAATGAAACAGAAAAAATATTCTTAGTAGTATATTCATTCTAATTGCTGTAAATCTCCCAATCAGTGACAAAGGTAATATAGTCCTTTTTTTTATTTTAATAGATCTGTTTTAATTCATCAATCAGTTTCTCATATAGTTCGCCTCATATAGTTGGGAGGAAAGAGGCGTAACCAACACCAAATATTTAAATCTATTTTTGGATTTAGCATCATAGCTTCTGATTTTCATTAACCTTAAAACCTGATATTTCTCCATATTCTGTTATATTTTGTATCAGCGCTGGAATAGAGGAGACTGGATCTGATAAATATGTCAGTATGTCATCTGCAAAAAGAGAGATTTTATGTTCTGTCCTTTTATTTTTTCATTACTTCTTATCAACTCAGCTAAAGGTTCAATGCTAATAATAGAGGGCTCAGGTTCATTCTCAAAACATGACTAACATGTCCCTTAACAATGAAGTGATTTTGAATTTTCATGAAACCCCAAATTATAACGACTGTGTAATCTAACATTTTTCAAAATAAAATGAGATAGTTTCACTTTATGTTGTTTTGAACATGTTTTTTTTTCAAACTTTATTTGAAATTGCCAAGTGTTTGTTCCCCTTCATAAGGTTTACCACTTTCATGACATTTACAGTGATTATTTTCTTTTCAATAATTTTTATTTCACCAGGATAAACATGCATATAAAGTCTGTCGAGTAAGTAAAATAAACAGAAAAAATGCCTTAAAACTCTGTCATGTGTTTAATTTAAACATGCCATTAGTGTTTCATCACTTTCTTTTCTTGCAAAAGAATTTTCTCAGAAATAAAAATATTTAATGCTTTAATATATTGATTTTAGTGTAATTAATAATGTGTTTCAAGATGTTATTGACTCCACCTTGGAAAATCCGTCTTTTATGGTCATTTGCCATCATTGTTTGTGACACTAAATAAGTGACAATATAAAATAAAGAACAAAAATTAGAATGTCCTTCTTGATTTTTTTTTTATAATGCCAACATGTTAGTAAACATTTACCATCAAACTGTAGTGAAGAAAAAGGAAATGTGAATATTATGCACTACAAAATGAAGGGATTTGTACTAAGTGCTGCACAGACTCGTCTCAGTCCTGCTATTTTTGGTAAAAGTCGTTCAGGAAGTAATGCCTCATGAAGTCGGTACAGCATTGTGCTGAAACGAACGAGGAGCGGCTTCTTAACAAGATTTGTAGTTTCACTCTGGGTTTTATTCAAACCATTCATCCGTTTGCTCGATGTGACTATATAGGAAAATCGTTTGAGCTGTCGAGTAACAGCAGCCATTAATATCCATGAGTCACCGTCGCCTCCAGCGCAGTGACTGACGGTGGCAGGAGGTAAGACCAAACCTGTTCAATATTTAACCCGTCTTTACTGTGTTTGTACTGAATGGCTTCCAGCCATCCCAGCCAGGAGCCTTTGTTTTGACTGGCTAATGAATCTGACTTGGCAGACGGCTCAAATTCAGTCAGGCTACAAAAATAGTCATTTCTATGGCAGGATTTACACTACCAATTTAGATTTTTTTTTGCATATATCCAATTTTTTGTTCAGCGTATTTAATTTTCTTTATTTTTTTAAGCGGCTTGTAGCTGATATCTATGGAAGCCCATTTCCGCCACCTCAAAATAAAACACTAAAAAATTGCGTATCCCCCCCAAAGTTTGCATTCCCTTACAAACAGCAGCAGGCGTCACAACTGGACAGCATAAGTGCAGAGGCTGAGGGTAAGTTGGCTTTGCTGCTACCTTTTGTCTGTATTTACCTATTTGTATGGAAAGGTGTTTGGTTTGTTTAATATATTCGCAAAGCAACGACACAAAGCAAAAAGTTTCTTTTAAAGCACTTTTCTGTAAGTGTGAGAGAGTAAATCGGATGAAGTGAATACTAAACGGTCTCGTTAGAAGACGTGCAGGTGTACAGGACGAAAACAAAACTCCCGCATACAGAAACTTCATGATTACAGTTCAGTTTTTCATGTCATTTTATTTGAAGTGGCTCCAAATTTACATTATAAATACTATTAAAAGAAATTTATTTTCATTTAGGGTCTATTTTGACATCTTTGCAATGATTTAATGTGCAAAAAAACATACACTGTTCAACTTCTACTCTCCGTTTCTGCAGCGCTGCTGTTCACACTGAGTGAAAACAAGTGATTTTAGGTACTGTCTCTTTAAGGATTCCTCCAATGTAAACATATTACAGTAGTAAAAAAAAAAAAAATCATCAAAAACAGCTTTCAGGGCACTTCAGGACTCATGGGATTAGACGTCTTCATGAGTTCACTTGCTTCAGAGGAAACAAGACCTGATCCGGGACTCAAGTCAGGTGTAGTCCAAATAACATTCAGTCTAATCAGGTCAGGTCCAGCACTACTGCTGGGTCTCAGGTCTGTGTCAGTATGTTTTATACCCGTGTGGATTCCTTCCTTGTCTAATTATCTATTTCTGCTTATCCTCTGGTCCCTTTCGGGTTTAGTCCACCAGTCTTTGGATCCGTTCTGGTCTAGTCTATATCCACAAGTATGAGAACATGTGTGATACCTTCTCTTCTGCTGAGAGTATTTTTGAAACTCGGCCTAATTACAGACACCAATACACAAAAATAGACTGCAGCTGTTATTCACGTTACATAGATCATCAGTCATCGCACATTTTTTTTCACACAAAAGAGCAAAAGCCACCAACTTTCTCTACGAAAAGCATCACAAGGTCTGTTTGTGGGATCAGAAAAAAAGAGCGGCCGTCACATGACAAGCAGCTCCCACAAGGTGAAACCGTTCCTCCTGCCTTCATGCATGGATTATGTATGAGCAAAAAAAGGCTGCACTTACCTATGACAGACACGCAGCCCAGCGGGGCGATGAGCGACGCTGGAGCAAAGCCGTAGGCGGCAAAGTTCCCCAGTTCCCCCACGCCCATGAGCAGCACGCCACACCACCACAGGAAGGACATGTAGTAAGGCTTTGAGCCACGCTGAGACTGACGGACGTGGGCATATTTCTGTCCGAACGAGAGGAAAGAAGAAACGAAAGCGTCATCAGATTAAAGGACCATACCAGCCATTTTGCAGGTTTGAGCCTAATATATTCACTTTTCATAAATGTTACGTTACTGACAATCATTTCCCAAAGGATAAAACCGTATTTCAGCTTTCCTTTTATTTTGCAAAATCTCTTCATCTTTCAAAATCAGGTCTTCTTTTCGGACTATATTCCCCAGTGGAGGCATACATTCACTCCACACTTTTTATTGAGCTTAAACGCTAAAGTTATGTAACTTCTAAAAAAAACCTGAATACACGTCTTGTTGGTGATGATGGATTACCTATCCCAAGAACGTTTACAGTATCAACAAGTTGATTTTAATAGAGAATGAACTGAAACCAATGGAGGTCTGGAAGGTAGGAAAAACATTTTTAATTCACCGTTCCAGTAGTATGCTTTGGGAAAGTATGAAAAGTCAGTATGAAAATTTAATATATGAGGCTCAAACATGCAAAATGACCAGTATGGTCCTTTAAAGCAGGTCTGACCTTCAAATGTATACTTCATAGTTATAAAAAAAAGAACAGCTAAATATGTAATAATTATAAATAAAGTGCAATTAAGAGGCGACACAGCATTACAGTCACACAATTCTTAACACCTCACAATGCTACGTGCTAATTAGCATTTCATCTCAGGAGTGTTATGACACCAATTTAAGTATTTCATGGAGGAGAGAAGCTGTACAAGCAGACATATACTTTATGATAATTAATAAACTTAATTGTTTTACAAGCTTCCAGCCAATAAACAACAATGCCTACTTACATATATTTACATATATTCTCCACAAACATCTCAATTACACAAATCTGAAAAGTCTTCCCATTATACATTTTTATGTTTTGAATCCCAAACCTCTTGACACTAGGCCAATGTTAACCTGTTTTTTGTTTTTTTTTTTGATCCTATTTAATCCTTTGAAACTTCTTGTCTAATCACAGATCCATGAAAAATGAGGAAATTGAAGACAAAACTTTTATTATTAAATTTACACATTGAATCAGTAAATGTAATATTCTCCATGAAAACAGTCAGAAAACATTTTTTTTAAAGTGAACTTGACTTTGTTTCTACATTAAACGTCTCGTGTGTCTGAGTGTGAAAATCTTTTAATTGTACACTGAAAGCATTTCACACTCAGACCACAGGTGTATCAAACCTGAGGCAGAAATCTGCAAGTGTTAAAGTTTTATGAAACAATTAGTAAACAGTGTCTGCTGGCGTCCTTTTTTTCTTAATTTTTATTTAATTGGCACAATACACATTAATACGCAATCAAATATGAATACGCCAGATTTAGCCAAAGTTGACTAAGATCATCAGAAGGTTTACAACATCAAAAAAATACATTGGTCTCCTGGACATACTTTAATCCATCATTAAAATACCTCAAAACACAGCCTCTAGCACTTTAATCAACGAAAAATCAACGATAATTCAAAAAATCACATGTATTTCAAAAGACAGGTCTGACATTTTCATTACTCAATCCAACAGAAATAAACCAAATCTCTTCCTGCAGCCTTCAAATTTCACAAATTTGATTACTAATCAGCCGTTTCTTTATTTTTGTGGGGGTTTTTTTGTGTATTTTTGTGTGCCAAATCAATCCAAACTGATCTAAAACTACCCAATCCCATCCAAAATGTCTAAAGCAACATTACAACTTTTCAACAAATTAGAAACCTTCTTCTATTATTTGCTCAGGTTGAATGAAGTGCAACCAGATGGCCGAGGCTTGATACTCTTATTAATTAAAAAACAACAATAGCAGCAGAAACTTCTAATTTTGCACATTTATAGCTTGAGGGGTGCTCATAAATTATGTTTTTTTTTAACGTGGTGTGAAATGTGAAGTGTTGTGCAGGTTTCTACACCCAGAGGCCAGTTTTCCTGCACAGCTGCTGGTTTAGAACAAATCGTTGCTTCTCACTCTTGAAAACTACCGTATGTACTCGACTATAACCTGATGTTGTTCCATCAATTTATTTGTTTAGTAAATTACCTGTTTTTCTGGGTATTGTCATAGTATTCCTGTGATTTTCTGAAAATAATCCACATACCGGTAAACATGATATTTATGTCAGCAGCTGATTACCGTAACTGATGGATCACGGCTTACTGGCTGCCGCAAAATGTGCTGAATAAGATATTTAGACAGGAAATACATCATTCTAAGGTATGATTTAAACTATTTCCCATGGGTAGTGGTAATGGTAGTATTTCTACTCCTGGAAATTTCGTTTTCTGGGATATGATTTGAATTTCTTATAAGCTGATCCCCGGTTTGCTTTGTGAAATTTGGTTTAAAAAAAAACAACAAAAAACTTGTCTTATATTCGAGTATATGTGGTAATTATTTACAATTATTTTATGTATTTTTGTTATTTCCTCTGCAATAAACTGTAAAACAAACAGTGTATTGATGATTTTTTTTTAAATCTGGATGTAGCCTCAAACTTCTGGCCTGTATGAACTCAGCTTAACTGGACTTTCTTGGCGTGATGTGTAAAGGAAATGTTACGCTGAGTCTATCTGAGGAGGTTTTAAAGGCATTTGCACGTTAGCAGCTCCACAGTCAGCAGCTCAGCGTGCATATGCTCAGTGATCCTGATGAACACACACCGTCTGCTAACACAGCAAAGCTGGCAGGGGAAGGAGCTCAGAGAGTAAAGAACCCGTCTTTACAGGCGTTAAGCTCCTGCTGCGTGTCTGAGCGCGGCGCTCATACCTGTATGTTGAGCGAAATGCTGATGAGGACGTTCCCACATATGGAGATGATGATTCCCAGCAGATACGTCTGTGGAAACAAACAACAGCAAACAGGAAGAGGAGATTAGCTGATGCTTCACTTATCATCACACGATCACTCCAAACAGCCCATAACACTCGCTGCAGGGCTGAGCCCTCATCTCCATGACAACCACACACAACCATGCTGAATTCTGTTCTGTGACCATTCAAATGCAAGTGTGTGTGTGTGTGAGCGTTCCTAAAATAAATGTCTCAGTTTTAACACACATATGCATCAATAAAAAGCAACAAACACAAAGGCATACACACACACACACACACACCTCTAACTCTCCCATGACACACAACACTTCACACAGGTTTGGATACAGGTTACGATTAAAAACACAAACATTTTAAACACACACAAGGATCTGGAATGAAACTTGTCAGCATTTTTGCTGGAAACTGACATTCAGCAAGATTAAAGTGTCAGTAAAATTATAACTATCACCAACCACAACATTTAAAATGATTCAACGATTAAAATTATAATTATTTTTTTACAACTCATGCTGTGTTAAAGGGGAAATATGATATAGATTTCCACGTTATTTTCATTTTGTGGTCACCTTTTTTTGCAGTGATTTAATGTGTTTTTCCGCTTCTTTTTCCTTTGCTGCAGCACAGCTTTGCACACTGGGTGAAAACAGGCAATTTTAGGTACTGTCTCTTTAAACTCCCTCCTCCAAAACCTGCTCTGTTCTGATTGGCCAGATGCAAAACACAGAGGCTGGCCAGAATTTTCCAACCTCAGACTGGGAAAAATCAAAGAAAAACCCAGAATTCTTGGAAAGTCAAAGTTTCTCAGCCCTGAATTCATCGTCATTTCAACATGGCTGCTCACACCGTAAAAAGTAATTTCTCTATTTATAAATGGAACTATTTTCTTCAAATCAATCAACTTTTAATACTTCAATATAGAAACTGTTGCGAAATGGTAAATAGCTCATAAATGTTAAAAACGCAGCTTCTTTTCATCCTACAGAGAAAACAAAAGTTTTCATGGAGGCATTCCACATAACTCCAAATTATGGTTTTCCAGTTCCAAGGTACAACAAATGCAACAATATCCTCATATACAATTTCACGTGTTACATGTTGATGTAAACATGTTACAGCAGTTTAAAGGACCAATCAAACAAAGCTTTCAGGTCTGATTTTATGCATTTCTATAGGTAACAACCTCAAGTTCTGCAATTTTGACAATATTCAACACATCATTACTATTATATTACGCTATAAAAATGAGGGAATGTCACAAAAAGAATAAGATGTCCCCTTTAAGGCCTGATGAATGACAGAGAAAAATAATGTGGAGACATTTCAGCAAAGCCTCAAATTGCTTTATAACCGATGGAAGGAAAAACAGGCTTCAATCACTCAAAGTGTTTCAAGGATGCGTCAGGCAGTTTCCTCCCCATGCTTGGAAAATTATTGCCAGGAGGAAATTCAATTTTCGGTCATAAACATACCGGCGGTAGTAGGCTGATGAAATTTACAGAGAAATGAAAGTATGAAGAGGGGGTGAAATGCAAATGATAAAAACCTAAAGAAAGAAAAGTTAATAAGTAAATGATTAAGTGAAAGTAGCTGAGCACATCTGCATATTTATCATGTGAAAAGGCATCAAGATAGAAATGGATGATGGAGAGAGGGATAATAAAGGGAGTGAAATGACAAAAAGGTAAGATGGAGGAGCTGGAGCATAGCAAGAGTTTAAAAAGAAAGACAAGACTAAAAAACTGATAGTAAAGAGAGAGAGAGATTCAGACATGTCAGATTATTAAATACTCTCAGTAAAAATAAAACATTTCCACAGAAAAATAAATGCATAATATCCTGATGGCTGATATGTTTAAAGTCACTAAGCAAAGAGGAAATCCTGTTTTCTGAGTAAAGGAAACTAAGTTCTGTATGACACTAACACAGTGTAACATTCTATTCTATTCATCATACTTGGTCAAACACTTCTCAGTTATTTACGATGTATGACTCTATTAGGGTTTTTTTGTAGTAACTTTATTTAACCAATCCAATACCGAGCTGCACGGAAGACGATGTATTCCTCCGCCAGGAAATATAGTCCCAGGTGAAGACTGCTTTAACAGAGCAATTAAAAGAGTGTGCCTTCTACAGTCGTGTATAAGCGTTAGAAGGCGAAACATTGAATTTTAAGGTGTGTATCATCTGAACATTTGATTTTGAAAGATTAAGGGATTTGAAAAAACAACAGAAAAACTAAAATACAGGTTTTAGGTTTTGGAAATTGGTTGTCAGTAATGTTACATAACATGCAGGTTGTATATATTGGGCTCAAACATGCATAATTGCTGGTATGGTCCTTTAAATGCAGCTCTGCTTATATATGTGTGTAGATGACAGAAAGAGAGAGTGATCTGTGAGCTGCTGCCGGTCGCGTCACCGTGGTTACTCCTAATCTGACAGTGCACGGTACGTCCGGGCGCCGTGTTCCTCCACCAAAATGAGGCTTCACGGGTTTATCCAGGATGGATAAACCCATGAAGCCTGACAGGACAGAGTGTAAGTGCTGCGCTGCTTCGGTGTTACCAAGAGGCCAGAGGGCAGAACCTGAGTGTGTGTGTGAGAGAGAGAGGGAGAGAGAGAGANGAGAGAGAGAGAGAGAGAGAGAGAGAGAGAGAGAAACAGTGTGTTAAGAGGACGAGCAAGAGCTGCAGAGCCTGAGGAAAGATTCACACAGGAGATCTGATCTCTGGAGGGAATTGTCTCGTCTGATACCGGATTCATTTAGCTCAGAAAGCACTTTACCTACCCGATTAAAGCAAATCATCATTCTTCCTCATGCTCCAGGACAGATGAGGATGTTTTTAAAGGACCATACTGGTAATTTTGCATGTTTCTGAGCCCAATAACTACTACCAACCCTTATTCAAAACATAAAACTGTATTTTAGTTTTCCTGTTATTTTTTCAAATCCCCTAATCTTTCACAATCAAATGTTCAGGTGATTTTTCCACATTAAAGGACCATAATGGCGATTTTGCATGTTTGAGCCTAATATATTCAATTTTCATACCAAAGGATAAAACCGTATTTCAGCTTTCCTGATATTTTGCAAAATCTCTTAATCTTTCAAAATCAAATATTCAAGTGATACATCCACCTTAAAAATCCATGTTTCTCCTGCTAATAGTTACACAGCCTTATGAAGTCACGGTCCTTTAAATTTTTCCATAAACACAGGTCTTCTTTTGGGACTATATTCCCCGGTGGAGGCATACATTCACTCCACGCTTTTTATTGAGCTTAAACACTAAAATTACATAACTTCTAAAAAAACCTGAATACACGTCTTGTTGGTGATGATGGATTACCTATCCCAAGAACGTTTACAGTATCAACAAGTTGATTTTAATAGCAGAATGAACTGAAACCAATGGAGGTCTGGAAGGTAGGAAAAACATTTTTAATTCACCGTTCCAGTAGTATGCTTTGGGAAATGATTGTCAGTAACGTTACATGTATGAAAATTGAATATATTAGGCTCAAACATGCAAAATGGCTGGTATGGTCCTTTAAAATTCAATGTTTTAACTGCTAACACTTATGCACGGTTGTAGAAGGCACACTCATTTTAATTTCTCTGTAAACACCATCTTTTCTCCTGGCACTATATTTCTTGGTGGAGGCATACATTTTTTCCCCCTGGAGCTCCATGTTTGATCAGTCAAATTAAGCAATTTTGACAAAAAGTTAACATGTTTGGTTCATTATGATGGATTATTTATCTCAGCATGTTTCAAGTCTCTACAAGTTGATTTGTATAGCGTAATGAAATGAAACCAATGGCAGTCTGGAAGGTAGGAAAAACAATTCTAAAATTTACTGCTCTAGTAATACGTTTTGGAAAATAGTTGGCAGTATTATAACATACGTGCAGGTTGTATTTATTGGGGTCAAACATGCAAATCATCAATATGCTCCTTTAAGTCTCAGTGTTGTTTTATCAGCATGGGTGTTGAAGTGCCTCACCCAGCATTAGCATTAGCATTAGCATTAACATTCTGCTCACTGAGGTAAATAAACCTGAGAGAGAGAGAGAGAGAGAGAGAGAGAGAGAGAGAGAGAGAGAGAGAGCAAACAGAGGAGTGTCTTTGGTCAGTTCTTACTTAGCAAACATCACACCTTTCCTGAAGGAAAGCCTCCGACTTCAGACCTGTATAACAGGTGTTTACTCTTTAGAAGCAGATGTCAGCATAAACGCAGCACAGGAAGCATCTGGAAAGCTGCAGAATGTTAAACATGTAGGTACAGAGACACGTCGCCTCGGGGTGTCGAGGAAACGGCAACGCTACTGATCATCTTGAAATCTGGAGGGTGTCTGGAGTTACATGGTGATTTTCAGAGGAAAAAGGGAAAACACAGCCTTTAAAATGAAAACTCCAGAATCAATTAATACAATTTTTAAGCAGCTTCACATATAACTTTCTACATTTCCCAGAATATCTTTCGACATTCCCTAAGAAAGAGTGTAAACATCTTGTAGATGTTGTGGTTGAACGTGTCTTCTGGCTGCTTTGGATTCTTACTGAAGCAACGATGATACAGACAAAAGTACCTCTCATATAATATTAAACCCCATTAGTGTTTTACATACATGAACTACTTCCTCCTATTAAACTTCACTCCACTTTTAACATGTCACTTCATGTATTTGATTAATTGATGTTGCCATCCACACGGAAGAGCGGATTATACTTCATCTATTTGTAGTTAATTTGTTCCAGATGAGGGAAACATGCCCCAAGAGAATAATTTATGTCACGGCAGCAAACTGACAGATGAACTGGTAAACGTAATGTGATGCAGATAAAATGTCACGTCGCTGTTGACACGAAAGAAACCGAGGTTTTAAATGAGTTTAAATACTTTGGTGTCTCTCTAGGTCAACTAAAGTTTGATATACTTTCTTTGGTTTAACTTTTAAAAAACGAGGCAACATTTTCCAATCATTTTTTAAAGTTGGGTGAACTCCTGGTATTTTTGAGTTGGACAAACTCAATAATATATATTTGACTTTAAGACATATAATTAAGTGCAGCCTATGTGGAAACAGTCAAGAAACTGAGTTGAGCAAACTTGATAGTCGTCAATGTATGATAGCCTACACTGTAAAAAGTGACAAGTTGATCTTACTTTAAAAAAATCTAGGAAACCAATTGCCTTGAAAAAAGTAAGTAAATATAACTATTAGTTTTAAGTTCAAGTAGACATAAACTAAACATAACTTAAGACTAATAGTTATATTTACCTACCTTTTTCAAGGCAATCGGTTTCCTAGATTTTTTAAAGTAAGATCAACTTGTCACTTTTTACAGTGTACATTAAAGTTCTAGAAGGAAACAGTAC
Organism: Lucifuga dentata; assembly: GCA_014773175.1. Taxonomy (NCBI): domain Eukaryota; kingdom Metazoa; phylum Chordata; class Actinopteri; order Ophidiiformes; family Bythitidae; genus Lucifuga; species Lucifuga dentata. The sequence goes on from VXCM01009062.1 coordinate 20,231, forward strand.
CAATTTGAATTCCATGAATTCATACTATTTTTTTTTTTTTTTTTNTTTTTTTTTTTTTTTTTAATTCTGACAAACTCTTGTTTTGTGTGTGTTTGCGTCAAACTCATTCACTTCCCCAATGCTGATTTCTCCTGCCAGCCCAAGGATTGAACCGGCAACCCTTTGGCTACAAGTTTCTCTAACCTTTAAGCCACCACTGCCCCATTACAGGAAGTACAGTCATGCTACATCAGCACTTTTGCCAGTTTTATAAATCTTTATCTGTATTCTGGTGTATTACTCCACAAATATAAACAGCCCAACAAACAGTCCATGTTAAATACATCAGATGTAAACTTTCTCCTCTGAGGCTCTGCTGTCTCCAAAAAAAAAAACGACCAATTTGCTGACATTTAATATCATACATCAGAATATTTTTGTTCAGTTTTGTACTGAACTTTTGGCAAAAAGTTCAATACAAAACTGAAGATGAGTTCTTACTTGTGTTAAAAACAGATTCTGAGATATGTGCTGCTCCACGGTGCGCTGGTGCAAGTGGGCGGAGTCACGACAAAAACTTCAATTTAAGAATTTTAATTGAGTTCCATTAACTCAATTTTTCACATTGTTGTGAAGAGCTTTAAAAATAGTTTTCACTACAAAACAAAATTAGTTTTAAGAATGCTGACAGTTTTTACTTAGATATGATATAAATAAATCCATTTGAAAAGGATTTTTTTTTTTTGAATGAATCATACATTTTAAATTTATATAANATAAATAAATCCATTTGAAAAGGATTTTTTTTTTTTGAATGAATCATACATTTTAAATTTATATAATATGGACTAAGACATTGAAGGACTTTTTACAGTGTATATATAAAGAAGTTATCCAAATCTGTTAAAACCAGTCTGAACTGTTTCAGGTTCATAAAGTTGTGTTTATGCTTTAAAGCTGCTCATTTCTACCTGCATGCCATGATTTTTTCTCACCTGTCTTATTGTACTCCTGCCTCTGAGTCGATAGTCAGATCTTTATCATCACTTTACAAACAAGCGTTGAAAATTTTACATCAGAAACCACTAAAATGACACCACTGCAAAACTATACAAAAATAAAATCTACTGAATTTTGACAATTTTAGAAATTTTTCATTTTTAAAACTCGTTTACAAGTGTTTAATGAGCTGGCTGCAGAAACGGCGTCTCAGCTCATTAAACAGATTATAGCAGGAATATGACAAGAGGAGTAACGAGCAGGACTGTAGAGTCACAACGAGCAGAACAACTTTTGATCAGTCGTCCTTTTCAGTAACAGGAACACGTATGAACTCTTTACCTGCAGAAATCATGTCTCAAACAGACCTGAAGGTGTTTAATCAAACGTCAAACTCTGGCTGAAGCAGCAACAGAGATGTGAGCATTAATGAGGTCACATGATCACACAAACACANCAAACTCTGGCTGAAGCAGCAACAGAGATGTGAGCATTAATGAGGTCACATGATCACACAAACACAATTTTTATGTTAATTTGATTCTCTATTTTAATCTGTATTTTGTATGAATTGTATAAATTGTTTTTTTATTGTATAAAATGTTTTATTGTCTTTAAAATCCTGACCAGGGACGAGGACTGCAAATTAGCTTAAGCTAGACGCAGTGTTTCCCACAGGTTGAAAATTTACTTGTGGTGGTGGGCAAGCATCCAAGCCCCCCCACCCAACTGACTTGATCCTATTCTATTCTATCCCCACCCCACCCCCACCCCCCCAAAAAAAATGCAATAGAAGATTCCAACAAAAGTTTAACATGGCTATTTGACTTTAAAAGTGCAAAGAAAAAGCAAGAAAAAAAAACAAAAAAAANCACAACAAGCCATTTTCATTCAATCTCAGCGGGGTTTTAAAGGAAAACTAAAGAAAGTAATTAACTTTTACACAGCAGAGGGAAACTTTGGTGAGAAGCATGGAGGTTACATATATTTAAAATTAGAAATAATGAAAGGACCCGCCACTATTTGAGCATTTACAGTACGCTCATAAGGAAGGAGATGGGTGCTGGTCTGCAGGGATTTTGCTGAAAATGGATTAACGGCGACAAAACCTAATCATGGGATCTTTTTAGGATACTTTTACCTTCGAAATGTGGATAAGATCGCAAACTTATTCCATATTTTAGCAGTGTTTTGGTCAGCGGTTTGATGACATTATTATTTTTTAAGGCTGGGTTGCCCCGTGAAACCTGGACGGGTCTTCATTTACCTGGGTGGGCCACCTAAGTAAAGGCTATGTATGGGAAACGCTGTAGACATCTTATAATACATCACATTTCCCACATTTTTCTGTGGCAATGTTGTATGTATTTGTCCCTAAATAAACAATATAAATAAACACACAACTGATATAATCTTCTGATGATGTACAAATATGTTTCTGTAAGCAGACACAATGAGAACGGAAAGACAGGAAGTGGATTCTCAGAGATCTAGCTGACAGATCAGACAGATCCTGTTTCACATCCTCAGCACTAAAAAAAAGTGACGACACATGAATGTCGACCGTGGGATGAGTGTGTGTTAGTGTGTATTAGTGTCAACAAAGCAACGTCTCACACAAACACTGAGCACATTCATCATCAAACACCATCAGATCAGATCTGATCCAAAGTCACAATAACAAACACATTCTGCCTCTTCTCTACATCCTGGAAACCTGGAACGATCCCTAAAGGTATGCCCTGGAAAGGCTGCGAGTTTATCACAGAACAAACACACACACACACACACACACACACACACACACACACGAATTTAGACTTTCCAGTTCATCTAACCTGCAGGTCTTCAGATGGTGGAAACAAGAAATGCTCCATGTGGGATTCAAACCCACAACCCACCATGTCACCCTCTGCCTGAACTAATGCTACAGCTAACGTCAAACAAACTGCAAGTGTTAATGCATGCAATCTGCTCTGGTTCTAGATCAATCAATCGATCAATAGATTTCCTCGTAGTTGGTCGAGTCTAGTGCGAACAAACCGCTCCACAGTTCGACTTGAATCGACTTGACTGTCTCGTGAGTTTGGTCGCCGTGTTAATATGTGCTCAAACGAACCAAATTTAAGGGGGAAACGCTGAAACAAACGCTCCAAACAACTCAGTGTGGAAACGCATCAGAAATTCAACAAGTCCACTCACTTCTTCTTGACTGCATCAGGAGAACCGTCCACCTTCTCAATCTAATTCTTATTCTACCCTGAACTCTGTACTCACGTTCAACTCTATATGGAAAATTTTCATGACAAAAAAACAAAAAAACAGCTGCAGAACCATCAAAGCAGGCTGAGTCTGAATGTGTAAGTAAAGATAGATAGATAGATAGATAGATAGATAGATAGACAGATAGATAGATAGATAGATAGATAGATAA
>VXCM01009063.1:0-14535 GCA_014773175.1 Lucifuga dentata
AAAAAAAAAAAAAAAAAAACGCCCATAAGTCAAAATAAATAAATAAATAAATAAAAATCCATGACTAAAAAAAATTAAAATAAAAAAAACACAATAACAAAATGTCTGAGTTAAATAAAAAATACTCCACGAGTCACTGGGGGAAAAAAAAGGTATTTTCACCTTGAGAATAACACGCAAATAAACATGAGCAACATTTATTTTATTATTACAATAGAAACATTTCTACCCACATTGACATGTCATAGACTGGAGCAGGTTAATGTGCAGGTTCACCACAGTACAGAAAGTGCAAAAGTCTTCACTTGAAAGCAGCACGAAGCCAACAAATGAGGCAATATCAAGGTGCTTGTTTTGTCGTTGCTGTACGGTCGCTACGGCGTCAGCTCGGTTATCATAAAGCCTATAAAAAGTTTTCAGTCACGTGACAAATACACAAGTTTCTGTTTTCAAGAATAAATACTTTACATTCAGGTCAATGTAAAAAAATAACTTTCTCTCCACATCCTCTCTTCCTCCTCTTCATGTCTCCTTCAAGTCTGTGGAAGTTCATGCATTCAGGCTTCAAACAAAAAAGATGGGAAAGTTGTGTGTTTGTGTGTGTGTGAGAAAAGGGCAGAGTGAGCGATTAGCCCTAAACAGACAAAACAAAATTTCACAACACGAGGCACTTCCATTCCCTGCAGTGTCAAAACACACACGTTTGGGATCACAAGGTGCTGATCCGTCATCCTCCGTCCAACAACTTTTGGACCAGTGTTACGCACTGTGGGAGATTCCACAGACATTACACACCACAACAGCTGCTGTGTTCAGGGTCAGACGATATTCTGAGCTAATACTTTTATTTAAATCCTGTATTTCAGCATTTTCTCCACACTTCTTAAGCCCTGGTTTTGGTTCATTTCACCTCACTGTGACATAAACCTGTTTATATCATGACTTCAAACTTCCTGAAGATAAAAGCAGAATTATTTGTCTTTTCAGCCATGTTACATTGTTAAAGCCCAAGTAGAAGAATCAATCAAAGAACACGTCCTGCAACAGCTGCAGAGTCGTCCTCATGAACCCGACTTCTTTCCAGGCCAGAAGAGACGATACATTCAAACTCTAAATCAGAGCAGGAAGGAAGATGCAGAATTTTCTGTTTAGACGACAAATGCAAAATTTAGACGTGTTGCTCCGACAGGACAGGAAGTGCTGAATGCATCAAGCAGCCATGTGATTTTTGGACCAATTACAGTCTGGAGGAGGATCCAGAAGTAGGAAGACAAAAGACAGAAGTTTGTCTCGGGGTCGCGCAAGTCTAACAGGACGTCTTTTTGCCCTGAAAGTTCTACTTCTTATGAAGTATACCGGAGCCTTTCAGGAGAATGTAACATGAGCAGGGACCGTTTTGAAACTCGTGTTGGTTTTTAAGGAAACTGACTTCTAACATTTCAGATTTGGCTGCTGAATTAACCTTTTTTAAAGCAGGAAACTAAAAATAAAATCATAAAATCCTTTTCATAATGTCTGTATTTTCCTGCTGATTTCAGGATTTATCATGATGTTGCTGGAATGTTGGAATTTCCTTTAAAGCAACAAAATCCAGTTTCTGCTCACAACTACAGAAACAAAACGTCAAATTAAGATGACCAACTGTACATCAGGTGAGTTTCAAGTCTCTGCAAGTTTATTCTGATATGAAACGAACTGAAACCGGCGACTGTCTGGAAGTTACAAAATATTAAACTCATAACCTCATTAAATTTTTGTTTATATAAATAACTTCTAAAATAGTTGGATGCAGACATGATGCTTGGCTGAAAGTTTCGCTGTTCTCAGGGCGTTTTCGCATCTAGTTCGGTTTGAGCTCTGTTTCAGATCTTGGAGCATTTCTTCCTTAAGTTCGGTTCTTTTTGGCATATATAAACGCAGCAATCGAACTCAGGTCCACACCAAAACGCTCGGACCGCTATCAACCTCTGTGCAGGGAATGGTGGCTAAGCATGTTACGGACATGCCTGACAGCGTCTTCAGTGAAGGAAATTCATCAAGAAGTTGCTCTTCAAACGCAGCTTTGACTCCCGTTCAAACACAATAGAAAACAAAAATGATCAACATCGCAAAATCGACGGTCAATCCAGCAGTTGTTTCCTGTCCATTTTAAGCTCCGGTATAGTTTAAGGAAGATAAATAAATACTTCTACGCAAAGCTTCTACAAATTTCTCGCACATGATGTTTACATACAAATGTTGGTTTGATTAGAAACGTTGCAGAAACGGAAAAGAATCAACGATAAATGCAACATTTACTACTGATTCCAAACCAAGCAAAACAACTGCAGGTCGCAGTGTAAATGCTGTTTAAAAGGCTTTCCCACTTTATCAAGTATTAAATTCTGGGTCATTTTATAACAAATTTAAACATTATAAATATCAGCTCAACCATTTGATATCGGCGACTTCAGAATAACAATATTAGCAACAAATATCGTCATTCAAACCCGGCGTTCGTCAAACGCGACAATGATGGACACAAACGTAATGATGGAAGTGCAATAACCACAGAATATTCTGTTATCCAGTCTAATCTGGTTTCGTTATTTGGTACGATTCGGCGGTCATGTGCTCGGTCACGGCGGCGTGAGTTGTGTTGAAGGGTTAGATTCCTGGCATGCAGGCGGATCTGAGAGGACTTTAAGCCACATGTAGTACAGAGTAACAGTCTACGTGTTTACAGCTTCTGCTACAGCTACACCTTCACTGTCATTTAGATATGTACAGCGTGCTATAGGTTGGAGTCCAGTTCAACAGCAGGTTTAGTGTGGAAGAGAAACAGGAAACAGTTTGCTGTGTTTACCTGCACAGAGAATTCCTGGTTTTTGGGTTGATGAATGGAAATTAGGTCCATTTTTGATGATTCCAAAGCTCGTTCACATGCCTGGAATGTTCTTGCAGGGAAGCGGAGTGAGAGTCGCCCTCTGCTGGCAGCAGAAACGAGTTACGGTCAACATGAATCTCAGGTTACATTTTAGGGCAGTGATGTCACTTTGATTTGAGTCGATCGTTTGCTTTGATTATCTCAGGGCGGCTACAGAGAAACTTAAGCTCATCCAGTAAATACTGAGGTGATGACATTTACCACCACTAATAACTTTATATTTTCATCTGCATCATGGCTGTTTTCTAGTGGGATTACTCCAAAAGTTCTGAACCGATTTGGACAAAACTTGGTGGAAGGGTGGGACAAGGCCCAGCGTTCAATTTTGGTCCAGATCTGGATCCAGGAATTATTTTAATAATTCCTGTCTTTCTTTCTAGAGCAGGGCTACTCAAATACAAATCTTAAAAGTCCACAAAGAAAATTTTCAATAAGACAAAGGTCCATTTACTAAAGTCGGTCAAGCCAGGGTCGGACTGGGATCCTAATTTTTTTCTGACAATTTAAGGGGTCGGGGGGTNGGGGGGTGGGGTGCTGCTGACGAAACTAGCTGCACTGTCAACTCTCAGTCAGACATTCGGTTTCACTTTGCAGCAGTGAATTTTGACTCGTTGCGCTGCAGCAATGTCCCGCAGATAATTTAAATAATACATATGGAAAGTATCATTTGCTCAGAGTCGGAGACACGTGGTTCGGTCTGGTTCTGGACCAGAGTCTGGATTTTGCGGATGACTGGTCTAGAGCCAAAAAAAACAAAAAAAAAACAAAAACCAAAAAAACACCCAAATACCAAACCATTTAATAATTAATACCATGATGTTACCTCTTCAGTGGGCGTTTTTGTTGGTGTTCATCGGGGGTTAGAGGCCTCAACAAGCTTGAGATTTTGATGCTGCTATTCCTTGGCTGAACCCAGCCATAACTTACGTAATGCACCTTTAATTAATGGCAACTTGGACGCAATATATATCAAAGGTGCATATTGACGTCTCATCCCGAACACGAGGTGAATCTCAGTTTGACACCAGGTGACTCTGTGCATGTAAACGCAGCCGCTGGCCGGACAGGAAGAGGCTGCCGAGGAGAAGAGAAGAGGGATTAGGCCACACCTCCAAACCCCGTCNGGCCGGACAGGAAGAGGCTGCCGAGGAGAAGAGAAGAGGGATTAGGCCACACCTCCAAACCCCGTCACCCCCCCCACCTTCCTTGTGTCACACCTCCAGACCCCAGTCTCTGAAGAAGCCTTCGGGCATCTGCGACTCTCTGAACGTCACTGTGAGGGAGTTGATGGTGACATCAGTGACCGTCACCTCCCCCGCACCCACGACGGGTCTCCAGACATCTGCCTTCGCCGACGCCGTGACATCGTCTGGTCCAACGGTGGCGCTCCACTCATCTGCCCTCTTCTGTCCTGGAGGAGGAGAATATGGAGAGAAAGACGGAGTCAGACGGCAATCGCATCAAGCTTTGTCACGTGTGAAGTGTTATTAAATTAACCTCCTTGTCTGACCTGGACGGCTTTTCTCTGCTCTGATAGACGTTCTGATTTCCTGCAGGAAGCAGATAGCTAACGGCTTCTACAGTGTCAGGCAGAAGAGAAATGTCCTCTCCCACAATCCCACCTTCATTTAGAAAAGACCTGAAGAATGTCTGAATCACTGAATCACAGGAAGTTTTCGCTCAGAGAACTGAGCCAATAAGAGCACACAGCTTCACAAACGAAGTCATCTTAACTGGGTTGTTATGGCGATTCCAGCCTGGCTCACCGACTGACACGCTTACCATTTACAATGCCTCCTCTCTTCTCCATTCTCTCCGTCTGAGCCTCCTCTTTCTCCTCCTCCTCTTCTTCTTCCACAACCTCATCTTCTTCCTTGTCCTCCTCCTCCTCCTCCTCCTCCTCCTCCTCTCCTCGTCCTTCCCAATCGTCCCGTGTGGGGGTTGGAGAGTTGGAGTTAAGGCACCTGAACGGTAACCTCCTCAGTGTGTTGTTGTGATGTGGAAGTCGTGCTGGGCTGACTTCGTCTTCGTCGTTTGAGTCGGGAACCAGGGAGCGGCTGAGGGAGAGATGCAGGCAAGGCGCGGGTTTCTCTGGAGGCTTGTGGGCACTTCGGAGATCCATGGTGTAAATGGCATTCTGAATCCAGATCATAAAGAGAAAGAAAAACATCCATAACAGGAGCGTTTGAACATTTCTAACCATTAACGTGGAAGTGGAACAGCAAGCGGTTATGGGTCTTTGTGAATATCTAACACAGCAAAGAACAGAACAACTTTCAAAGCTCCAAGATTCAAGAACAAGAAATCAAAATGTAAGAAGAGAGAAATTCACTACTTTAGCATTCTCAAATAATCCAACTCATCAGAGAACAAAGACGAAAAAAACTAAAGCAGAGACGTATGATTGGACTCCTGGGAGTCCAATCATACTTTCCTCAACTCCTCAACTTTTGAACAGAATTCTAAAACTTCACCTGCAGAAGGAGTCTTTTGGTTTTGGATCCTCTCCTCTTGTGTCCCAGAACTCTGTCTCTCTGCTCTCTATAAAAGCAAAAACATGTCTGTGATTGGACGTGCGTTCAACTATTTTAAGGGCTAAAGAGAATTTACCGTATATACTCAAGTATAAGCCAAGTTTTTATTACCAAACTTCACAAAGCAAATCAGGGGTCGGCTTATACACGAGAAATTCTAATTTGATCTCAGAGAAGGAAATTTCCAGGGGTGGAAATACTACCATTACCACTACCCATGGAAAATAGTTTAAATCATACCTTAGAATGAGATATTTCCTGACTAAACATCTTATCAGCACATTTTGCAGCGGCCAGTAAGTGCTGTTGTGATTGGTCAAAGACAAAAGAATGGGCCAATCAGAGACGACCTTCTAAAAGTGCTGTTTCATATACCAGTATGGTACCGTACATTACACAGAGCAGGACTGGAATGAACTGTATGGCGATTACCGGTACCGGTACGTGGATTATTTTCAGAAAATCACAGGAATACTATGACAATACCCAGAAAAACAGGTAATTTGCTAAACAAATAAATTGATGGAACAACATCAGGGGGTCGGCTTATACTCCAGTATATATGGTAGCCTGGATTCTGACACAGCAGGATTCAAAAAGTCAAGGTGAATGTACATGGTTCAAACTCTTTCCCGGACTAAGAAAAAATAAAGTTATGCATTGAAGAAAATGCAGGCTTTTGAATCTAAAATCACTCTGTCACTCTGTAGACTAAGAGTGATTTCCAAATACTCCATGTTGATTTGTTTGGAGCCTTACTTCTCTTCATAGGCCTGCACTAAGCGCTGGTCCAGAATGTGTTCCTCCGGTTCCCATGTGCTGTATCTGAAAAAACAAATTATTAAAACCATCATTACTTCTCCACTTTTCCTTCACTCCATTCATCCATTTATTTATTCAGAAAAACAGGCTGTCCATTCATCCAGAACTTTTGAACACTATTCTTGTTTTGGAATTTTTTTTTTTTTTTTGGCTACTTCAGCAGACATTATATTAAATACATTAAATATCTGTCTTCCTCTCTGTTTTTTTTTTCTTCTTTGTTTATTTTGTGTTTGCGGAAAAAAAAAGAGCTGACGCAGCGAATCCTTCCTCATGGAACTCAAACACTATGTATTTGCTGAGCAACAAGTCAAAGTAGATAATGTCATAGTTCTTAATTTCGGTGGTTCCCGAGTACCACCATGCTACATATTTCCCAAGCGTAGCTAAATAATTCAACAAAGCTTGATCTCATTCATTCATCAGATTAAGTGTGTACACTCACTTTGGAGGCCATCCTTTCCACTTCAGCAGATACTCCACATTCCCCTTTGGAAACACAAAAGTTCATTTTATGAGTGACACGGTTCCTCCACAAGATGGAACCAGCTGATCAAACCTGAAGGGAAGCTGCATCTTTTCAAAGTATTTCAGTGGTAAAAGATCATTCAGTTTGATCTGAGAAGGTGCTACACTCAAAGCTAGCAAGTATACAATTGAATGATCAAATCAAAATCAAACATGATATCTACGACACATTACAGCAATTACGCTGGTGTTAAAACAATCTAAAATTGGCTGGCCTGATTGGTTAAAGATCAAAATGTCAAACTATGAAAAACTGTAACTGCTGCAACAGTGATTCTAACTAGAAATGCTGTGATACCTTTACACAAGATATAGAAGGTGCAAATCTAACTCACATATCGACGGCATCTCGCGACCAGTCTGAAGATGGATAGCTGTTGTGGTTCCTCTGGAATACTCACTTATATACTTATTTGTTATAGACATATTAAGGCTCAAACTTCAAGATCTTTGAAATTTTCATCAAATTTTGTACTCCATAATTTGTAATATATGTAAAATTATCCTACTAGAATAGAAACAGGACATGAATTAACAGTGTGATTTATTCAAGGCTCCTTGTTTTTATTTATTCCCTTTTTATTTTTCTTTTAATTCATTTTATACATATGTCCACACAACTGTGTATATTTTGTGTTCTTTTTTTATGCTTAATTGGAGGCTGTCAATATAAATAATCTTTGTTGTTGAAACAAAATAAAAATATTGTTGGGAAAAAAAAAGAAATGATCTGATAAGAGGGCATGCCATGCCTCTGCCAAGGCCGAGCAAGTCGAGACAAAAATTGTTTTGTCCTAATAAAACACTGGGCTAGAGAAAGAAAAAGAAAACTATAATAAACAATACTTTTCTGTAACTATTAGACGTAAAATTGTTTGCAACATCATCACAGCTACAAATTACTGGTTGCTGCATGTTTCTAACCCTATTTGCTAGCATTCAACAAAACCCATTAATGTGTCTTTTGCCCATTAATATATTTTAGTCCACAACATCTAAATCCTTATCTGGATTTTTGCACCTGTTGAGTCTATCATGGGATATTGATTTATTGTTTTATTTACTGATCTATTAAAAATTGAGATTGGTGTATTATTTTTTTTACTTAAAAAACACCTTAAAAAGGTATCAACATAAACTAATAACAAACATTTACCTAATATTTCAATTAATAAATAAAAAAAATAAAAAAAAATAACTTGACTGAAATGCAAATAATTAGCATAAAGGCTATTATCTAACTTTGTAGCTGTGTGTTTAAGTTTGATTAATTAGAGCAGCTAAAGCTAAAAACAATGGAGGCTCCGGGGGCCACCCTGCTCTTTGGAGCCCAGAATTCCTACCGACGCCCCTGCATCTGTCAACACATTATGTCAACCTCACCCTTAACCCAATTAAGAAACAAAAGGCCTAAAAGATAAGGGCAGGTAATGTCTCTTATTTACCTAAACACCTGCCATGCTTAGCTCTCCACGCTACATTAAAGGGACATCCTCCGTTAACCCGCCCCCTGAACGTAGCATGGAACTAAACAACATTAGCCGCGCAATTTCTAGCATCAAAAGTAGCATCATCCACGGGAAAAATGTTACACCATCTCTCCCGAATGATGACAACATCCCACAACCCAGCGGAATACAAAAATATTAATAAAATTGACAGCATTACCTTTCTAACTCTTTTCTTGACGATTGATTCCACAGCAAACACTTGCTCTCCAATCGCTGACAGCTCCATCTCCGTGCCCGCCGCTGCGTTTAAAGTACCGTTTTCCTCCGTTACAAACTACCAGCTTTAAATGCTAATGACAGCGGTGCCTCGGTGCTGTCCTCTCCTTCCCGTTTCCCCCCTCAGCCGCCTCGTTTTTCGGACACTTTTAGGGCCATTTATCCAGACAGGCTTCCTTCTGTTGGAGCTTTCCGTGCGCCCAGTGACTTTACAAAATCTGCGACACATCTGCACACTGCTTCGCGCGCGCGCCCGTTTCTGTAGGCGCGCTCCCTTGCCATGAGTTCTGGGCGCGCGCGAGACCTCATTCTCCTCTTCCTCCTCCTCATCGTCATATATGACATCAAAACATCCCCGAGCAGCCTGATGAAGTCAGTTTTGTGTTTCACAGCAATTTCTTTATGGAATTACTCATAACGCGCACACAGCAGCTTATACATAAAGTGCCATTATAAGCATTTTTATTTCTATGCAAAATGGAAAATACAAAGACGTTTAATGAGAATTTCTTGATTGGGAAGGCATGAATGGATTGTCGTGGCAAAAAAAAAAAAAAAAAAAAAAAATTAAAGGGCGACTGCACTAATTTTACACCAGATTCAGTTTACTGGTCTTTGGAACACTATTGAACACATGGAAACAGCTGTATCAAGATTACGATTTTGTGGCAAAGGGGAACCTATGACATCACAAGAGTTCCTTCACATTGGTGCTAAAGACTACAAGTTTGAAAACAAAACTAGTCCTAGTGTGTGTGTGTGTGTGTGTGTGTGTGTGTTGTATTCACTAAAAACTTCTGAGAGGCTTCGGTTTTCATGCTTGTAGCCCAGAACCAAATGTTGTCTAATGCTGTGTTCGATGTATACTAAGAATTCCCGACCTCCAAACGGGAAAAGTCAAAGAAACACGGCCCTTGAAGTCAGAATTCCAACTTAGAAAGTCAAGAAAGCTTCCCAATTCAGATTTCAGACTGACATCATTTCACATGGCTGCTCACTCCACAAACAGTGCTTCTATTTCTAAATGAAAATTTAGAAGCATTTTCTTTAAATCAATTAGCATACGGACACAGTTAGCTGTTTTGAAAAGATTATAAGCTCATAAGCATTAAAATGTGGCTTCTTTTCATCCGACAGAGCAAATAAAACAAAAGTTTTCATGGATGCGCCTGTGTTGTCTCCCACGTTTACCTTGTCTGGTGGTTGTGAATGATATAATTCCATTTGCAACTTCACAGTTCCGAGGTACAATGAACGCATCATAAAGCACCAACAGGAAGTAACCCTTGTGATGTCACAGAGGTCCATTCCACTAACTCTTTGTACATTTCCCCCACCCTCACAATAGCCTTTATACAATTCAACCAAATTTGACGTTTAAAATTGGTGGACTCTCCCTTTAAATTATTGAATTCAAATAGAGACAGCATAGAAATGAGATGACTGGGTCCAAACCTCAGTGAACTTAGTTGGCAACGATTGATTATTGTGTTTGTAACATTTCCAGTCACAATAATCAGCACAGTGTGTTGATGAAGAAGTAGCACAGAACGCATGATCATAAAAATCCTATTAAAGGTCTGTAGACTGAAGCGTTTTATTCCAAGTCTAACTGATAATACCTTGTCTTATAAAATCATACTATTTCAAGTCCTTGGCTGAGAAAAATAAAGGATCATTAGATATTAGTTGCTTAGCTTCAGCTGTTTCTTCCTTAAATTTACAGTAATTTGGTGCATTGGAGTAAAACTCAAATGGGCTCAAACTGTGCAACCCCCTCTTCATCTTCATGAGAAATATGCATGTAAGGAAGTTAAGGCCAATGTAGTATAAACTCTGCATCTTCAGCCGAGATCTGTATGCTACAACTGATCATCAGCGGAATCTCTCAAAAGGCTCATTTCACAAAAATCAACCAGAGTACGAGTCTGACTGGACACGTGCTCACGAGTCACTCTGTCAACTTTCACTTTTCTTTCCACTCTGCAACACAGTTTCTTTTTCCAGATTATTCACTCCATCTCCTCTCCTTCCATTCTTTTCAAACATCTTCCCTTCACACCACCACCAACACTAAAAACACCTTCTCATATCTCACATATCTGAGACACGGGGGACTGCGCCGCCGCTCTGACATCCTCTCACAACTGGATTTGGCAGGTTTGATATGAGCGATTGAGGAAGAGGAGGAGGATTCCTGCATCAGCTGAGCTCCTGCGCTACAGACGGCTGCTGTAGAAACCCTAAAAATCACCATGAAGCCAAACTGTGTTTTCCCTTTAACACAACAACAACAAAAAAGTGTATCTCCATGTGATGTGTTCTTGTTTTGTCATATTAACTATTCAAGTCATTCCATTAAACTAGATGGCAATATTAATAAAGTTTTGGAAAATATCTCAAAATTTCTGATTAAAGATTTTGATTAGATTGTTTTTATCGTTAATTTAGATAAAGGATTACTCCATGTGATTATGACATCGTAATGATAATAAATATGGAATTATTGCCCAGCCCTGATGATAAGTAGTCTTAATCTGCTGTTCAAAACATCAGTGATTAATAAAACGATGTTCATTTTTCCATGGAAAGAAAATTAAATAAAATAAAATCAGCTTGTGTAGGAAAAAGGTAAACATCCACTAGGGGGCGCACTTGGCCTGGCCGTCGCTTTGTTGCAATATAAAACTTGTGTGTCAGCACAGATGTGATTCAGTCTGTGCAGCGTTAGTGGAAAGTCTGAAATACAAAGTTGGCAATGTGATAAAAGACAGATTTTGACCTGTGATATAAAACAAAAAAAATGCAGGAGTGAAATACAGTGATGCTGAGGTGAGGAAGAGCACACTGGTGAAAGTGAAGAACGGAGAAAACAGACAGAAAGAGACTCGCAACATAAAGGGAGAGAAACACAAAGATGCGGACATCATGAAACAGGAAGGACCACTGAGGGAGATAAAACCATAGCTTACTGGTACATACAGTTTGAATTCCCATGACTTTGAAAAAATCAACAGGTCAAAACTGGCCAACGTATGTCAACATAATGTATGTAAAAACACAAGAAGGGCAGAAACAGAAAAATATTATATTTCATCAGTCTGAAGTGTCTTGTGAAAAGGACTGAATCTCTCTGTATGTAAAGTCTTTGATTCCTTCATTGCCTCGCATCTCATCAGATGAGAGTCCAGCAATGGCTTTGTAAACAAAACCCCAAAAACTTAAGGAGGGGAGAAACATCTGAAGTCTGCATCCATGTGAATGGCTGTGTGTCTCCCTTTCATTCTCTGATTGGCCCTGGCTGAAGCTGTGAATGGCCAGTTCGCCCTTTAGCAGCCGTCTGACCGCCACGTTTGGTGCGCCTCCACTTCTTCTGAGACGACTAATAGGAGTTCACAGTTCTTCCCTCGCAGCTGCTGGCGGAGAAACTTCCTGAGACGTAGCAAAACCAGTAAGTGAACACAACAGTCTCAGACACAAGAGGAAAAGCAAACTGGACAACTTTTATATTTCTCAGAATCAAAAGCGTCAGACCAGACAAATCTTTAAAGGGATGCACCAAATATGTACTGGTATATGTACTTATTATGGAGATCTGTACCATGTAGGGATGGCAATTTCGGCACGGAAGTTTCAAAACACACCGACACGTCCTGTTCCAATACGGTGCTCCGACAACTGTTTGGAAACTTCTCACACAGTCGTCACGAGACGGTTTAGGAGGCGTGGCAAAACGCCACCACACGTGCCACAATTTTCTTCAATGAATCAAGGAAAATGATTTATTGAAAACTGGCATAGAACAACTGGCAAAATTAAAATGCAGAGATAATCATCATCTTATAAGTATAATAAAAATTGTTGTCAGTTACCATGACATCGATGTGATAAGATAAATATTTATGTCATGAGGTCTATAAACCATGAGCACTATGTGTGCATCTCTTTGGTCACACACATATATTATACAAGGCCTCAATGAATAAATGATAGTTTGATTGCATCTGCACAAAAACTGTTCACGTTTAGGAACAGGAGGCATTCAACACTGCTGCAATTACAACACCTGCCAGTAGATGGCAGTGTTGAGTGAGATGTTTCGAACAATGTAGCTAGTACAGGTGTCGAGATGTTTCAAAGCCTCGAAATTGCCATTCCTAGTACCAATTTACCAGGCATATCTTTTCCCTTGGCATGCGTGATATTACATAATTTAGCCATCATATGCTGTGGCACCATGTGCAGAAGAAGGGGCGTATCACGCTGATTTGCAAAATTATGGCTTTGCTTCTGAGCATGATAACATGAGGAGGTCGCCTTCCTCGACTGAACCGCACTGAGCTGAACTGATCTTGACTAGAGAGAAGCTGCCATTGTCAAAAACACTCGCCGTGTTCAGGTTTCAGTGCTTCTTTGTAATTTATGAGTCATTGTCAGTTGGAGTTGAGTTCCACTTTTACATTCCTTCCTTTTGCTGTTTCCTGATGGTTCTCCTCTGCATGTTATTTGAGCTGCGCTGATGTTCTGCTGTGTTAAGTGGCTGTTAAAGGAACATACCGGCCATTTTGCATGTTTGAGCCTAATATATTCAATTTTCATACACGTAACATTACTAACAATCATTTCCTAAAGCATACTACTGGAACAGTGAATTAAAAATGTTTTTCCTACCTTCCAGACCACCATTGGTTTCAGTTAATTCTGGTACACTATTAAAATCAACTTGCTGATATTTGAAACATTCTTGGGATAGGTCATCATGGTGAACAAGGCTGCGAAACATGGATTTTTAAGGTGGGTGTATCGCTTGAATATTTGATTTTGAAAGATTAGGAGATTTTGCAAAATATCAGGAAAGCTGAAATATTTTATCCTTTGGGAAATGATTGTCAGTAACGTAACATGTATGAAAATTGAATGTATTAGGCTCAAACATGCAAAATGGTTGGTTGGTCCTTTAATGTTTCCACACGTAAAATCAATTTAAGCATTTTCATGTAACAACAAATGTAGGAAGTTTTAATTTAATCAAAAATGTCTGCAACTGACTCAATACCACATTTGATGTCTGTCTTCCTCTGGACCAAATTCTGTGGCGAGACAGACGGACCAGCCAATCAGCATCACCATCCTTTGGTGTTGCCACTTTCAAGGCAGAACCTGACGCATTCCTTTAACACATTCCCACTTCATTCTAATTTTTAAACCAGCCTAAGCTACATACACCAATTAGCATCTCTGTGTTTAGGGAGCGTCAGTAAATTAATCTTTGACTTTATGAAACTGTATTGGTTCTAATCATAACTGTAACAGTGACCACGAATGCACGTAAACTCACACGTACCTGAGCTCGTCCGGATTGCCGATGGGTTGCGGGCTACGAAGCTTGGAGTCCAAGTTGTAATAGACTCCTCCCACCTCCCTGACTCCTATCCAGTGCTGGCGTTTGAGCGGCAGCCGGAGGGGCCCCCAGCGCAGATTGGATGGCACATTGAGAATGAAGCCCGTCACGTTGGATAGATCGATGCTGCCTACATCCCTGCAGAAATGTAAGCAAACACATTTTGTAAATTTTCCCTTTTTCTGAGGGAGAGAACGACCAGCAGAGAGTAAAGGCGTGGGTTTCAGCTGAGAATGTTCTGGAGAAATTAACAACACAATAAATGTATTGACACTTTCCTAATCGTGTCAACTCCATTTCCAATAACAAACTGCAACAGAACATCTCATGACTCGTGACACTTTGTCTCAGAATGTTTCAAGTATCAACAAGCTGATTTTAATACCAGAATGAACTGAAACCAATGGAGGTCTGGAAGGTAGGAAAAACATTTTTAATTCACCATTCCAGTAGTATGCTTTGGAAAATGACTATCAGTAACGTTACATATATGAAAATTTAATATATTAGGTTCAAACATGCAAAATGGATGGTATGGTCCTTTAAACCTCTGGAGTCTCCAATATTTTTCTAGAAAATTATTCATATTTCTTCATA
>VXCM01009064.1:0-27508 GCA_014773175.1 Lucifuga dentata
GAAGACCAAAGAGGAGATTTATGGATGTAGTGAAAGAGGACATGAAGTTAGTTGGTGTGAGAGAAGCGGAGGCAGAGGATAGGGTTAGATGGAGGCAGATGATTCACTGTGGTGACCCCTGAAGGGAAAGCCGAAAGGAAAAGAAGTAGTATGTTTTGTTTTGATGTTTGGGTATTTGTACACACACATTATGACTCTGTGTGTTTTTACTTTACCTTTCTTTATCTAGATATATCTCTCCATCTCTAGAGGCTATCCTCTGCTGACCTTTTGAATTTGTATTTATTTCTTGAGAGACTGCCCCCTGTTGAACTTATCTGAAAGGGAGGAGCTAAAGTGAACACAATTTCAGACTAGTAGACTGTGGTTACTGAATGCTTACACCTAGGCCCAGTTGTTCAAAAGTAATCTGATCGGATTTCAGCTTATCCAATAGGATCAAATCTTGAAAATGGGTTGTTCAAAAGAAAAAAAGGATTCGGAAATTGGATCAGATCACATAATCCAATCTTGCTTTTGATCTGGATCAAACGTTCAGGATGCGTTGTTCAAAAATTTTTGAGTAGGATTGGGATACCTTTGATCCAAAAAATCAGGATTATCCTGATCCCAGTAGAGGGCTGGATTCAGAGTGGATTCAGAATATTAAAAACACGAAAAAGTCAACAAATTGAACTTTAAGTGAATCAGAGTCACCAATCAAAATAAAAATAAATTAAAAAAAAAAAAAAAAANAAAAAAAAAAAAAAAAACAATGAAAAAGCCTCCTGGCGGAAAGAGCAAAGAATACTGCTGCTTTCACAAAGGGAGGGGTCTTTTTAACAGAGCCCCACCCCCACACACACACAGAGAGAGAGAGAGAGAGAGAGAGAGAGAGAGAGAGAGAGAAGAACCGAAGCTCACTGGCAGCAGCATTTTTTCCTTCATATTCTGTTAAAAGTGAATTCAAATGAACAGTTGGTGAAATGCTGAGTGTGAATGATGGCAGCAAGAGTAAAACAAAACATGTTTCAACAAAACACGTGTGATGGGCCTGATAGGAGGCAGGCATCTCTCTCCCTCTCTCTCTTCCTTTCCTTACCTGGTGGCTGGCTGCTTGCCCCTCCCCTCCTCTTTCCTGTTTGTACCAAGTGCCTGAAATTACTGTGATTAATTATTTTAAATTCCGTTGCAGACAGTAGATGGGTTTGACGAGACACAGGGCACAGCTTAGGAAGGAGGGCTGAGAAATATGGAGACGGTGTCAGCATTTTAGTATTTGTACATACTACAAAGTCTAGGAAGGAGGGTTGAGAGATATGGAGACTGTCAACATTTTAGTGACTGCATGTTTTGCATGTGACTCCTGTTTTATTTAAATGGTTTTAGTTTATTTTAATAACCCATTTATTCTGGTTGCAGTTGTTTTAAGTTGATTTTTTTGATGGTATCACTGTGTAGATGGGCAACTTAGCAGATGTTTATAGAGTTGGACATTTTATGCCTATGTATTTTAACTTGTCTTTTTGACTGTTTTGTGTAGAGCCCTTGAAATCGCCAGTCAATCCAAAGGATCTGAATGAGTGTGGCCTCCCTCCCCTGCACCTGGTGGTGGTGGCAGTGGTTACATGCTTTNAAGGATCTGAATGAGTGTGGCCTCCCTCCCCTGCACCTGGTGGTGGTGGCAGTGGTTACATGCTTTCTTTTTTTATTTATTTATTTTATTTATTTATTTATTTATTTTTTGTTTGCTGTGTGTGTGTGTGTGTGTGTGTGTGTGTGTGTGTGTGTGTGTTCCCCTGTGCACGAGAGCATGGTGGTGTCCCGGCCCACCATTCAGAGCCCTGAGGTAGCAGCGAGGTCCAACTCTCCTTTTTTTTTATGAACTTTTGTCCTTTTTTTTATTTTTAATAATTCTGTTTAATAAAAATTGTTCATCTAAGAACTGAAACCCACATCTGTCTTTTATAGCATTTTGATAGCTTGAGAGCTTAGGCTCGTTTACAAAAGTGGCGCTGTCGGCAGGATAGCTGTAGAGAGATGTGTGTTTTAGTTTGGGTTTTTTTTCTCTTTTGATGTCAAGGCAACCAGTTGTGTTAATGTTAACAGGCAAAACAGCAGTTGGCACGACACAGGACCGGAGAGCTAACATACTTTTCCCTGCAAGAGGAGTGACCCTGAAATGGACAAATTTCCTTCGCCTCTCGTGTTCGCAATGGCTGATGAATTGGAAGAACTTCGAGAGCAGGTGCAACAGCTTCAGGCTGAAAGAGAGCAGTTTCTACATGGACCCATGGCCAGTCAAGCTGGACCTTCAACTGCTGCTGCTAGTCTGACTGTCCCTAGCCCTTTAACCCCAGACCCTATCTGTTCTGAGTGTTTGTTGTATATTCCCAGAGAGAGGAAATGCCCATTGTTTAGGGGTACTTCAGGTATTAATATTTATGAATGGGTTGAAGAGGTACGAGCTTGTATTAGGGTCAGGAAACTGATACCACTTGACCAGGCCTATTTAATTTTCGACCATTTGGAAGGTGAAGCAAAGGATGAGATAAGGTATAGACCTAGAAAGACAGGGAAGACCCAGAGAAGGTCCTAGCTATCCTCATAGATCTCTACGGCTGCCGAGATCTTATATTGCACTGCAACAGAGTTTTTTCTCTAGGAGGCAACTGGAAGGGGAGAAAATTAAACAGTGTGACCCAAATGATATGCTTAATGCTGATGTCCTCCTCCGTGATCAGTTTATTGAGAATGTTCTAGATCCCTCTTTATGCAGGGAGTTGAAGTGGTTGGTCCGAGAAAAGCCACAGTCATCTTTGCTTGATGTTAGGGTTGCAGCTATATGTTGGGAGCATGAGGGGAAGCTGAATGAGAGTAGGAGTAGGAGTTATTCTGTTCCCTCCAGGTGTATGATGCAGTACTCCAGAAGGCCAGCTGTAATGACTAATCAACAAAATAACCCTGCTAGTTCAGAGGTAATGGAGTTAAAGACCATATTATTGAAGCAGCAGGAGCAGATAAATTTATTCACCCAGAACCTTTTTGCATTGCAAGCACTGTCAAGGCAGCCAAAGTATGGCCCTAGTAAATCTGTTATTTGCAGGCGCTGCCATAGGCCTGGCCATTACACTAGAGAATGTGAAAATGAAAGAGTTCCCTATCAATCCTTAACTTTGTTGAATCCTTCTCAGCGGCCTCAGGCTGCTGTCACCTCACAAGTGGCAGGAAACCTCCCTCCTTTCAATGCCCCCAGCTGTCCAGCGGTAGAAGACTTTGCTGGCCCTCCACAGAATGCCCCAGTAAGCCATGATGTTGCTTCTCGTTTAATAGGCAGCTGCCCCAAAGTAACTGTCCAGTTAGGGAGCGTTGTGGTTAACTGCTTGTTAGATACAGGTTCAAATGTATCTACTATTCAGGAGAGTTTCTTCAAAACACATTTTCAAGAGAAAATTCAGTCTTGTCACTGGTTGCAACTTAAAGCTGCCAATGGGCTGGCCATTCCCTATATTGGTTATGTTGAGCTGGATGTTGTTGTGCTGGGGAGGAAGATCCCCAGTCGGGGCTGGTTAATTGTGAGGGATTCCCCAGGTCAAAAATCATCAGTCCCAGGCATATTAGGAATGAATGTTGTCTGGCAGTGTTACTTCGAGCTATTTAGTCAGTATGGCCCAACTTTCCTGAATTGCCCACCAGTAACTAATGTTTCTGAATCATGGCATCAGGCCTTGCAATATTGTTGTCAGGCTGCAGGTGTGTCCTGTGAAGTCAGTGAGTGGCATTGCTCAAGTTAGAGGCCATAGACCAATCCATGTACCTGGAGGTACTCTACAGGTTGTAGCTGCAACTTGTTCTGCTCAATTTGGTGAGTCATCTGGTGGAGTTTTGCTTGAGCCTTTGAGTAAACCCGATTCACTACCTGAGGGAATTTTGATTTTAGGCAAGGGTACTGCATATGTCCCAGTTGTTAATTAGATTAGATTAGATTAGATAAATTTAATTTCCCAAGGAAATTTGTCTTGGGCAAGAAGTGCTGGACACAGCTGCAAACAGATATTACATAATACATATATACATAAAAGTATACAGTACATAACATAAAGGCTATAGTGCAGTCAATGTGAGACCATACATGTTAAAACAGACATAACAATAACAGATTAAATCATTTATACCCTGAGTGTAATGTAACCAATCCTTTAATTTATGTGCCCAAATGAGGGAAAAAATTGCACTTGCCTGTTGATAAAAACATCTGCCTATAGTTAAAAACAGTTAAACCTACATCAGCAATATAAAAGACGAAAGGCACTACAGCAATCAGGACTGGGCTGGTGTAAAGGAGTGTAGCCNTTAAAAACAGTTAAACCTACATCAGCAATATAAAAGACGAAAGGCACTACAGCAATCAGGACTGGGCTGGTGTAAAGGAGTGTAGCCTGAGGGTCATGGGCGGCGAAGAAAGGCAGATTCATGCAGCATCTTCAATTCTCCCAGCATAATTTATTTTTGAGCTCCCAAGTGCATGTGCAACCAAAATACAGAAGAATCAAAATAAAGCATACAAAAGCAACTGCAAACTTTCAACTAAACTTCAAATAACTAAATCTAAACAAAGAAAAATGACTTGCACTTTGCTGCACTCACAACATGGCCTTCTTGTTTGTCTGGCTGCCATGCGGCCACTACTTATATAACCCCATGCTCTGGGCTCAACCCACTGGGGTTTCCCATTCCAACCTGCAGGGGCATCTGCAAAGCACCTCCTTCCTCACATCAGGCATAAAAAACAAATCAACTCATTCAAATATATATATATAAAATACATTTCACTCTGTTGCTATACAAAGCTATATTTAAAATGACAAATGGTATCACAACCACTTTGTCACAGCTGGTCATTTGTTAAGTAGTGTTATGGATGTTGGAACGAAAGAAAACTTATATCTGTTGCTTTTGCACCTGCTGGCTCTATAGCATTTACCAGATGGTAGGAGTTCGTACTCATGGTATAAAATATGTGTTGGGTCTTTCAGGATCCTTTGTGCCTGTCTGACAACCACTGATTCATATGTGCTCAGAAGGGATGGGTATTCTTTTTTCCCCATCACCTTCATTGCAATTTTGATCATGCTCGCAATTTTAGCTTTTAGCTGGACTGAGATAGTGCCATACCATGACGCCAGGCCATATCTCAGAATACTATCTAACACAGCATTGTAGAATGTCAGCATAATCTCCATATCTACTCCAAATAGCCTAAGTCTTTGAAGGAAGTGAGTTCTTTGAGCCAACTTTAAATACAGATGGTCTACATGGTCACTCCATTTTAAGTTATTTATAATTATGCCCAAATATTTGTGTGAGCATACCTGTTCAATTTCACAGTTCCCATTGGTAACAGGGTCATGGACTCTCACCTCCCTGGGGTCAAATATTATCTCTCTGGTTTTCTCAGTATTGAGAGTGAGGTGGTGATTGTCACACCAGACTTTGAAGGAAGCAATTTTTTCATGGTACACTAAGGGGCAGTCACTACTTCGCAGCAGACGTAGTATGATAGTATCATCAGAGAATTTGATAACATGATTTTTTGGCTGTGTGCTCCTACAATCATTTGTGTATAATGTAAACAGGATAGGTGAACTCACACAGCCTTGGGGTACTCCTGTGCTGCAGTATTTGACCTCTGAGAGGGAACTGTTGACTTTTACCTGTTGGGATCTGTTTGTTAAAAAAGAGTAGAACCATTTGATAATAAAGGGGTTTACATGCATTTCATTTAATTTCTGTATAAGCAGGTGAGGTTGAAGAGTGTTGAAAGCTGAGCTAAAATCTGCGAATAAAACACGTGCGTAAGCCTTTGGATCTTCGAGGTGTTTGCTGATTAAATGTGTCACACTGATGACAGCATCCTCAGTACTCCGCCCCCGCCTATATGCAAACTGTAAGGGGTCCATGTTAGAGGCCACCTCAGACTTAAGCATGTTTCCAATGACTCTCTCGAAGCATTTCATTACAACGGATGTTAAAGCTATTGGTCTGAAGTCATTATTAGTAGAAGGACATGATACCTTTGGTACAGGAGTGATTATGGATTTTTTCCAAAGAGCTGGCACAGTGTGACTATTCAAGGACTTTTGGAAGATAGGGCACCAAGCAGCAGTTAATTCAGANGAGCTGGCACAGTGTGACTATTCAAGGACTTTTGGAAGATAGGGCACCAAGCAGCAGTTAATTCAGATGAACAGTTTTTTAATAGAAAAGCAGGCAGGCCATCTGGCCCCGTTGCTTTCTTGTTGCACACTTTCCTAAAACTTGTCTGT
This sequence comes from Lucifuga dentata, assembly GCA_014773175.1. NCBI lineage: Eukaryota > Metazoa > Chordata > Actinopteri > Ophidiiformes > Bythitidae > Lucifuga > Lucifuga dentata. The sequence goes on from VXCM01009064.1 coordinate 6,306, forward strand.
ACTAGTTGTGGTTCAATAACCAGCCATTCTAAGAATTCAGTGTTACTAATGGCCTTCAAAGCTTCAGACTCAACCTGTGTAGAGTCATGTGTCTCAAACCTAAGGAAAACGTCATTCAGTTCATTGGCTTTATTCAGCTCGTCTGTAGTGCTGATTTGTTTTCTCAGAGGGTTCATGNATTCAGTTCATTGGCTTTATTCAGCTCGTCTGTAGTGCTGATTTGTTTTCTCAGAGGGTTCATGTTTGTGAGGGTTCATGTTAATGTGGGAGTGATCACTGTTTCCTTGCACCCAAGAACCCCAATAGGACTGTTAATGCCAATGGAAGTGGCTGATTTACCTGTCGACATCACTGAGACTAGGATGTTAGGTACTACTGTTGCTACTATTACCTGTCAGACTGGACATGTCACTTCAATCAGGGAGCAATTTCAGGCCCTTGACCTTTCTGCACTTTTCCGCCCTGAGCAAGAAAAGGTTCAGTCTTTGCTGCTGAAATATGAGTCAGTGTTTTCATCTTATGCGGGACTTAGGTTGTACTAATTTGATTTTTCATGAGATTCCACTCATAGATGATGTTCCAGTGGGACAGTGGTTTCGACGTATTCCACCATCTGATTATGACGCTGTAAAAGCTCATATATATCAGCTGTTAGATAGCCAGGTCATTAGGGAAAGTAGTAGCCTCTATGCTTCTCCCATTGTGCTGGTACGAAAGAAGGATGGGACCCTCCATATGTGTGTTGACTACCGTCAGCTCAATAGCAAGATTTGGAAGGATGCTTTTCCACTGCCCTGCATTGAGGAGTTGCTTGACACACTGTGCAGGGCCAAGTGGTTTTCAACCATGGATTTAGCGAGCGGCTACAATCAGGTACCAGTAGCAGAGAAAGATAAGCCTAAGACTACTTTTTGTACACCCTTTGGGTTATTTGCTTTTCAATGCCCTTCAGGTTATGCAATGCCCCTAGCACCTTCCAGCAACTCATGGAAATAATATTTGGAGACCAGCATTGTCAATCTCTTTTGCTATATTTGGATGACATTATTGTTCTCTCAACAGACATTGATGAACATGTGAGATGGTTGGACTTGGTATTAAGTCACCTGCAGCAGGAGGGCCTAAAGGCAAAGCTGAAAAATGCTGTTTTTTCAGAGAAAGAGTACAGTACCTGGACCATTACATCTCTGCTGATGGGGTCGTCACTGACCCAGAAAAAATTGTTGCTGTGATCAATTGGCCTCATCCTACTAATGTCACCCAATTAAAGTCCTTCCTGGGGTTTGCCAGCTACTACAGATGGTTTGTAGAGGGATTTTCAAAGATGGCTGGCCCATTGAATCATCTGGCTGCTGAACTGGGGCAGTCAAGGACATGAAAGGGCCAGGCCACCCTGCTGACACAGGTCTGGTCACAGGAGTGTGAACAGAGTTTCCAAGGTCTCAAGAAAAAATTGGTTAATGCACCTGTTTTGGCTTTTGCTAACTTTTCTCTTACGTTTATTCTAGAGGTTGGTGCAAGCCATAGTGGTTTAGGGGCTGTGCTGTCACAGGAGCAAGGAGGAAGAGTAAGACCAATTTCATATGCCAGCCAGAGCTTGACATCATCTGAGAGGAACTACAGCTCCATGAAATTGGAGTTTCTGGCCATGAAGTGGGCCATAACTGAGAAGTTCTGTGAGTATCTGTGGGACCAACAATGTATTGTATGGACTGATAATAATCCACTGAGCCATTTGCATACAGCTAGATTGGGGGCCACAGAGAAACGCTGGATGGGAGAGTTGTCTGCCTTTAATTACACTGTTAAATATTGTCCAGGTTGCACCAACAAGAATGCAGATGGACTTTCCAGGCAGCAGGTGGTCACTTTGGATGATAGCCTACCCGGGACCGCTCTACCTGGTGTTCTATGGCAGGCCACTCAAGGACTTCACCAGCAGCANTACCCGGGACCGCTCTACCTGGTGTTCTATGGCAGGCCACTCAAGGACTTCACCAGCAGCAGGCAATCCAGGCTGCCATGTCAATCCTCCCATCTCGGACTACTTCAGACCTTAAGGCCCTGCAGGAGGCAGACCACATAATCAGTGCCTTCTTACCTTTTTGGCAGTAGCAGAGGTTACCCAGTCAGGTTGAAAGGGAAGTTTTACCTCCAGGGGCAGGTATCCTGTTTCGGGAGTGGGACCGTATTCACCAAGTGGATGGGGTTCTTCATAGACGCATCTTCAGATCAGATGGTGATGAGGCGGTTGATCAGCTGATCTTGCCAGAGTGCCCTAAGCCAGAGGTATTGCAGCAGCTCCATCAAAACCATGGTCATCAGGGAATTGAAAGAACAACAGAGCTAATTCGGCAATGGTGCTATTGGCCTAGAATGACACAGGAGATCAAGCAGTGGTGCCAGCAGTGTGAAAGCTGTGGCTAAAACCTCCCAGCCCCAGATCCGTGCCCCCATTGAGTCATTTGTTGGCATCCAGGCCCAACCAGATACTGACTATAGATTTCTCCTTTTTAGAGCCTTCCAGAGATGGTAAGGAACAAGTGTTGATAATGACAGATGTGTTCACTAAATTTACCCAAGCAATACCTACCAAGGATCAGACGGCTACTACTGTCGCTCAAGTCCTGGTGAAAAAATGGTTTTATCACTTTGGGGTTCCAGGGCATCTCCATTCTGACAAAGGGTGAAGCTTTGAAAGTGCCCTGATCCAACAGCTGTGTAACCTCTATGGCATGCAGAAAACACGCACCATGCCATATCACCCACAGTGTGAAAGTTTTAATTGAACCATGCATGACCTTCTCCGCTGTATTCCTCCTGGGCAGAAATGTTGCTGGCCTGATTTTCTCCCCCAACTGGTGTTCAACTACAATACTACCACTCACCAGTCCACTGGAGAGTCACCACACTTCCTGATGTTTGGACAAGAATCCCGTCTGCCAGTAGACTTCCTCTTGGGCTGTGTTTTGGAACCAGATGGAGTTGGAGTCTGCAGCTGGATTCAGGAACATCAGAGGTGACTTCAGGTGGCGTTTGACTGTGCACAGGAAAGGATAAAAGTGGCCGCTCAACTGCAGAAGGAAAGGGCTGACAAGAAGGTGAGAAGTGACCCTCTAGAAGTGGGGCAATTTGTCTATCTTCGGGACAATTTCATTAGGGGTCGTAATAAGATTCAGAACATTTGGAGCCCACTCCTATACAAGATTATGAGGGCCCCTGCATTGGNGGGGGGGGGGGGGTTGTACTCAGTAGCACCATTACATGACCCAAATCGGTTGCACCAGGTGCATCAGACAAATTTGAAGCTTGTGCCCCCTAATCTGTGCCCACAACCACAGCAGGTCAATCAAAAATTAACAGTGAGGAGGACAGAAGAAAGTGAGGGAATTGATGATGGCCAGTGGGTTGTTCTTAGGCCATCAGGAACTCAGCATCAGCCTGGCCAAGAAAATGCCCCTCCTTCTCATCTCGATTGGACAGTCCACAGGCTGTTCCACAACATACAGAGGTCGGAACTGCACTGGCTGTTTTTGAGGGTACTGACCCAAAACCCTTGACGGACAACTCGAACAACTGCTGGAAGACATTCTAACCTCCATCACCTTCCATGGTCAGCAAGTATGGTAAGAGGGGCTGTGAACTCCTAGATGACCAGCGCTAACAGTATAGGTGCAGCGGTGGTTCAGCAACGATGTTAGGAATGAGCTTAGATCAATGACAGGACACCAATACAAAATGAGGGGGGAATATTGTGATGGGCCTGATAGGAGGCAGGCATCTCTCTCCCTCTCTCTCTTCCTTTCCTTACCTGGTGGCTGGCTGCTTGCCCCTCCCCTCCTCTTTCCTGTTTGTACCAGATGCCTGAAATTACTGTGGTTAATTATTTTAAATTCAGCTGCAGGCAGTAGATGGGTTTGACCAGACACAGGACACAGCTTAGGAAGGAGGGCTGAGAAATATAGAGACGGTGTCAGCATTTTAGTATTTAGTATTTGTACATACTACAGAGCCTAGGAAGGAGGGCTGAGAGATATGGAGACAATGTCAACATTTTAGTGACTGCATGTGCTAGAGAGGACCTGGCCACTGCTGTTTTGCCTCTTTTATTTAAATGGTTTTAGTTTATTTTAATAACTTGTTTATTCTGGTTGCAGTTGTTTTAAGTTGATTTTTTGATGGTATCACTGTGTAGATGGGCAACTTAGCAGATGTTTATAGAGTTGGATATTTTATGCCTGTGTATTTTAACTTGTCTTTTTGTTTGTGTAGAGCCCTTGAAATCACCAGTCAATCCAGAGGGTCTGAATGAGTGTGGCCTCCCTCCCCTGCACTTGGTGGTGGTGGCAGTGATTACATGCTTTTTTTTTTATTTTATTTTTTTGTTGTTTGCTGTGTGCGTGTGTGTGTGTGCCCCTGTGCACAAGAGCATGGTAGTGTTCCAGCCCACCATTCAGAGCCCTGAGATAACAGCAAGGTCCAACTCTCCTTTTTTTTTAATGAACGTTTGTTCTCCTTTTTTTTTTTTTTTANTTTTTTTTTTTTTTTAATAATTCTGTTTAATAAAAATTGTCCATCTAAGAACTGAAACCCACATCTGTCTTTTATAGCATTTGATAGCTTGAGAGCTTAGACTCGTTTACACACGCTTAAAATAAGTCTACTTTTCCTGATAGACATGGTTTTAAAATATCAGTTTACAAACGATATGAAAGGAAACCAATGACAGAAAAACCATAACAGGCTACAGTTTCATTTGAGCAAAAATGGTTTAAAAAAAGGACTATTTAAGAGTAACAAATCCAATATTGTTTTTCTACATGAAAAAAAAAACAGAAAATAAACTAATCAAATAAAACATCTTGAAACTATTTTGAATTCATACCGTCGGCGATGAATATTAAATTATTCAGCAGCGCTGCTTATTCTGTAAAACATATGAAACTACATGCAGCCCGTCCTGTGTGGCTCACTTTCGCCACCAAGAGGCTAAGTAGAGACATTACAGCGGGCCTGTGGGGCCGCCCACTGCGGTGCGCGCAGGCCGGGGCTCAGGCTGCCTAAAACACCTTCATAGAAAAATTTAATTTTGCCTGAACAATGAATGACTTTTTTGTTGTTGGCCAAATATCTTAGTAAAAACATTTAAACCATGTATTTATGTTTATTAATTTCATGCCAGTCAAACTAAGGCTGTTTTCTTCACCTCACAGAGCAAAACTCATTTTGCTTCACACTTTACATCACAAAACCAAAGCTTTCATCCTACTTTCTGTTTGGAAGCGAAACAGACTTCTGTTTTGACATAGTGAATATTTTGCACCGTTCCACCGTCACAGCTGTGACGTCATTATTCAGCTTGTCTGATTCTGTAATAAATAATCAAAAATAAAATAAGAAAAACATGCTGGTGTGTTAGTCAGCGAGCTGCTTTCTGCTAACAGCGAATCTTCCACTGAAGCCCTGAAATGCCGGAACGCGCCGGGCCACCGAAAAGGCAAACGATTTTTTAAAATTTTTTTTTTAATCAATAATCAGTATTGACAGTGATCAAACGCCCCGCCCACCGGCACGTGGATATTAATTCACAGCCATCCACTGCGGAATCACGTACAGTAGTCCCACGCAGACAGCAGTACTTCAGGAAAAGCGAATGGCTCGAATCATTTATTCCCTTAAGAATTGAATTCATGTGCACAAAATACATTGATAAACTTAATGAACAACTTGTTGTGATAATGAGCCACATAATTATATGGTTTAAATATACTACTACTACTACTACTACTACTACTAATAATAATAATAATAATAATAAATATTTAAATGTTACACATTTATTATTACACATTTATTTATTTACATTTATTACTATTATTATTACTACTACTACACTTTTATTCAAACATTTATGTTGAAGGAAATGGAACTTTAGTGATGTTTACAAAACTAATCACCTATAATGATTAGTGATCATATCTATCAGCAAGCAGCCTGCAGACAAACTGGAGCCAGAATGGGAATAAAGGTTTTGTCAGTTTGAAAAGAAAGATGCAAATGAAAAGTATAAATTTATGAAAAGTAAATGAAATTATAAATGCAGAATGAAAAAAGTTTTTGAGTTCAAATGTAAAGTTTATTCATTTCCAAAAAATTTCATTGAGCGTGTTTTTTTCAATTCAGAGTTTTTCCCTAGTCAAGTTATTTTTCAAAGCAAAAATAAATGGCCTTCCTAAGTCATGCTTGGGCCCTGGGAAAGGCTGATTTGGAATTATATTAATTATAATATTTAAGTCTATATATATATATATATACATACATATACACACACACACAGATATATATATATATGTTACATTACCATAGATGTTCTAGGGGATGTAGGGAAGTAACAAAAGAAGAAAGTATCCCGAGAGANGTTACATTACCATAGATGTTCTAGGGGATGTAGGGAAGTAACAAAAGAAGAAAGTATCCCGAGAGAAAAGAGGCTCGTGAGGTGGAAATCACAAAAAAACAGAAAAGAGTATTTATTTACAAGAAATAAAAGCAGCAAATACAACTAAAGGCGCTGGCTTAAAAAAAACTAAATCAAACTCGCCAGGTTTGTTACACGACCCAAACAATGTATCAAACACAATAATCAACCAAGTAAAGCACGAACAAAACACCGTCCTTTCTGCAGCAAGGAGTAAGATACACACACAGCGTGTAAGCTGCCACCCAATGGCCCACTGGCACTGTCAGATCTCCACTCTCCACCTTTATGCACTNCAATGGCCCACTGGCCCTGTCAGATCTCCACTCTCCACCTTTATGCACTGCTGATTGAGAGTGGAGGCAGCTGCGCGCAATCTCTGCTCCACAAGGCAGCACCTAGAGGATAGGAGAGAGAAGACACCACAAACAGAAAATCCACAGCACTCAGGCCGTAACANATATATATATATATATATATATATATATATAACAGCCACATGTGGCTGTTAAAATGCATTTAAAATGTTTAATCAGCAAGAGACTTGCTGTGACACCACATGTAACGCAGAATCTGTATCACTCTGAGAAGCAGCAAGCAAACTTTACTAACATGGATTCAGATTCAACAGATGCTTCAAAGTTATCCTTACATAAATATAATCATTTTTGTAATCCAGCTAATCTACAGTTTTGGACTTTAAAAAGCAAAGTGAAGGAAGCAGAAGAGAGGAAAGGCTGACAATTCAAAATGCTCATTGAAAACTGGGGACTAACACAACTCTCTAGTCTCTGCTTCTAACAAACACCAACAGCTAAAGCTTACAGCACATAGCCAGCGACAGTCTATCAGACTTTACATCCTATTTGTAAAATCAACACATGAATCACACGGGACAAATAGACAGTGAAACAAGGACAAGTTTGAGGTGTATCAGATCGTGCGATGAATGCCTGATGAATCGCAACACGACGGCAGTACAGTGCAGACATCGACTTGTCCATCTACACTGGAAAAAACAATAACAAAAAAAAAAAAAAAAAANAAAAAAAAAAAAAAAAAGCAACAGAACAAGCTTTGAACATGGCACCTACAGAGCTAAACGTTAGCTTTCTCTGTGAGATTTTGGTCTGAAATTTCTGACAGAATTTTGTTGTCAGCACAGCACTAAATCAGCCATTAGTGGATGATACGTCTCATACTGAGATCTGGTGTTGCCGTTTTAGATTGGTGACAAAAGTTTGTATCACAATTCTCTCTCAATAAACAGCTCAAAAACTCACAGCCTTTAAGTTTCAACTCCAGTTTATTTGCATTATCCAATATCACATAAAATGTCTCAAAGGGTTGTACAGGCTTCACAGCAACAGTTTCTGAGCCAGTCCAAAGTCTCCATGAAGGTGAGGAAAAATTCCCTTATCGTATAAGGAAAAAAAAAAAAAAAAAAAATTAAAAAACCTCCAGAGAGGCAATTCAAAGAGATATTCCTCAAACAGCAGGTGGGGAAGCAGACAAATTACAAAAACACTGAAACCTTACAGGATATGAAATGACAAATAAGCCCATCCATCCATTTTCTGTACCTGTTTGTCCTGTTAAGGGTCACGGGGGAGCTGGAGCCTATCCCAGCAGTCATAGGGTGAGAGGCGGGGTACACCCTGGATAGATGGCCATGATTCAGTAACAGGATCCATACAGATGTAGTCAATATGAAATCATGTCATGATGATTCAAGGCATGAGTCACACAAATGTCTGCAAGTGAGTGTATGGTCATTTTCTGGGGAAAGGGGAGGTGGCTTATATCCTGAGATTATAAGCCTGTGATCTTTGAGGACCTGTACATTTGAGGGAAGCAGCCAGCTGGGCACAGAGCAGATACCACCAAGCTTAGGACATGACAGAGCAGTAGGATGGACTTCTGGACAGCCGATACTTGCAGCTGAGCGTGAGGCTCACTGCAATCAGTACAGAGTTAGTCTGGCTGATCAGCTTTATCCAGTGTTAACATTTCTGTCCTGATGGGAATGGTCTCTTCAAGGATGACAATGCTCCCATTCTCAGGGCATGAGGAGCCAATGAATGGTTTGATGAGTGAAAATGTAAATCATATGCTGTGACTTTCACACTCACATCTCAACTCAGTTGGGATTTAACGTGTTAGCCAAGTGCTCTCCACCAAATGAGAGATATGTTCCAGGAGAATGCTGCTCCATCCCCCAGTACGGTTCCACACACTTGTATAAGATACGCTGAGGTGAACCGTGCACTGAAGCTGTTCTGGCAACATCTCACTCCCTGCAGTCTGTCTGTGATGTGTCTGCTTCCTGCTGTCGCTCAGCAGAGGGTATCCATCTAAATGACCTCTCCTGAGGTTTCTTATTTTTTTTGGCTTATAAGTATATTAAGTGAGTTTTCATCATCTTAGAGGAAAAACTTAAATTAGTGATTATATAGTTCTCAATATTAACCATGCTTTAATAATTTTTTTTTTTGGCTGAATGCCAGGATAAATGTAATTGGAGCAGGAAAGCTGTGTTCAAAGTCTCATTATGTATTGGGAAATCAACCTAAAAAGTCACATGAAGGAAATTTTCAAAGTGATAAAAATTATTTCACTGTTTATTCATATTCATATTCAGGACTTTGTCTCAAACATAAAACCAGCACAGATGGTAATAATAAAACATTTTATTTGTATAGCATTTTTCTAAATACTCAGACACTTTACAAGGAGAAAGAAAGCAACAACATGAATAAAAATAGAAAAATTTAAAAGGAGAAAATACAATGTCAGTAGAAACGTGGGTATTTCAATGAACAGGACCGCTCAGTGAGATTATTTAACAAAACTATAGACTTAATTCCTTACATAACTAATTGAATTTAGCTCAAATGCTTGTACTTATGACCATCAAAGACCATGTTGTTTTGTCTCACAATCATCTAAGTTTATTTTTGAGTTATGTGGCCAACAAAGTCCTCCTGCTCATTGAAATGCCCTGCAGGTAGGAAGTGAGATGTCTTCTACAGGTAAAGTATCGCTGGCGGGATGGGTCAGGACTGTAATGCAGCTTCCAGATGCAGCCATACTTGAGTCAAGATAAGGATGTGAATGCAGGCAATGTTACACCTTTACAGACAAAACCGCTGCAGACTGAGAGGAGGTTATAATTATAGAGCACTTCTCTTAAAGTGCTTTAAATGAAACAAGCCAACAGTCAACTTGTAATGAAGGATGGAAACGGTCCACTCTGAGCTGTAACATCAGCCAATTAAAAACTACAAAAACTGAATTAACCGTCAGTCAAATGCAAGTTTAAAAACAAAATACTTTTGAGTTCTGAAGGTACACGCAGCACCCTTGGTTGCCCTGACAGCGTAATGTGGAGAGGTCCTTCAGTATTTAACTCAAAGCACACAAGGCTGAATGATGCTTTGCTGTCAGCTGGCTCGTTTCCGCTGTGGTCCTTCCTGTTGTTCCTCAGTGAAACAGGGTGGAGGCGCTGCAGCTTACAGCAAAGTAATGACACCTCCTAGTACACATATACACAATGTTGATTGTGGAGCAGGTCTAAGGGCTAAATGAAAGAATACAAGATAATGTTTCCTCTTACCTTTTCATTTGCAGAAGCCTTGTTTGGAAAAACAAAAATTTGGTTGTGGTGCATTTATGTTCATGAAAATAATAGTCTGATGGAAGAATTTTGCTTTTAACAAGCCCTGAAGAACTAATCTTTAAGGGTCTGGATGAGTCAAAACTTTCACTTTTATTAAAAACACCCTTTCATTTCTTTTACCATATTGTAAAGGTAAAATGGAGTGGAGCAGAGACTTGTACCGGGAAGGATAAATACTTTCATAACTAGGACTGCAAAGGAGGATGGAGAGAGAAATTCTCAGTGAAAGGACAGGTTAGGGGACAGACATTTTAACTTATGTCCAATACATGGAAGAGATCATACATGAGGTCAAGGCAACACATTTTTTAAAACCTACCTACTCAGTAATAAAACTTAACTAGTTCTCAACTGTGCCCTTCTCCATTCACAACTTTCCAACGTAGGGCTGATGCAGCGGAGGAGCATCAGGTGTCGAAAGCAGGATGTCAGTGGCCCAAGTCTCCAAGCCATGAGGCTGGATTGGAGTAGGGTGGGGAAAGGAGTACGGTCGGTGTGTGTGTGCGTGTGTGTGTGTGTGTGTGTGTGTGCATGCGTGCGTGCGTGCGTGTGTGTGTGGTTAGCATAACGTGAAAGGACTGCTGGTTCATTGGTTGTAGAGTGAGCGCTGCTCCCAGGGCATGCCTTGAATAGTACGTGGCACAGGGGAAGGCTTGAGCGTGGGTGCTCCATTGGGGTGGAGGGAGTGGCCGATGGGGTTGATGGTGGTGAGGGGTCGCTGGGAGGCCAGAGAGAAACTGTCCTGATGCTTCACCTGCCAGGGGGAGGGAAGAGAAAAACAAGAGAAAACAGACAAAGGAGGCAGGGAGAATAAAAGTGAAAGGAAGTGATGGAAAGTGGTGGAAAAGAGAGTGCAGAAGAGAGCAAGAGCAGGCATGAAGAAAGAAATGGAGAAAAAAGGAAATGAAGAAAGCAACAAAAGTGAGAGGCAGAAGGAGAGAGAAGGAATGAGAGAGAAAAGAGAAAGACAACAGGAACAGACAAAGGAATTGGGAGATAGTTGGAAAAACAAGCGGGGAGGGGNGGGAGTATTTCAGTTAGTGAAGTGAGCTGTCACATAAAATAACATTATTTGATGTATTAATGAAGACAGGATGAAGATGGTATAAACTACATCAGCAGGGATTTGTTCTTATCATGTTTCAAGTCACATCATGTTGTGATGTATTTCTCTGATGCTGGCTGTTTCAGTCTTTCCAGGTGAGGCTGCTGAGGCTGACGGGGGATGAGGTCTGGGGAGGAGCACCCTGAGCAGCAGCAGCCTGGCTATGCGACCTGTTTGTTGGTTTTGGGTGAGACCCCTCCTTTTTCTTTGTTATTTTTATGATTTATCTTTAGGGATGATTGGATCTGGTAGTCCAATTTTCGGGTTTTTCTTTCAGATAGTTCTTTTGGTTATCAGTTTAGGGGAGGTGCTTTGGGTCCTACGGCCCCAGAGGCTTCCCTCCTTTTGTTCTGTTTGGCCAGCCTAATCTTCCCATCCTAAGTTCTCCTTAGTTGATAATTCGGAGTTTGGTTTTGTTTGATACTTGTGTTTTGGGTCACTGAAGTAACACAATAAAACAATGTATCTCTGAACCTCCTGACTGTGTAAATTATGTTATTGCCCTCTGTGTTGTTTTGAACCGTTCAGGGGGTCGTAACACATCACCACAAGTGTCTCTGATAGCACCTAACCTAACCCTAACAGCACCTAACCCTGACCCTAACACAAATAATAGAAGACTGGCTTAGAAATGGTGAAAAACATTGCAGGAATTCCTCACCAGCTCCTCATGTTTCCTCACATGGCTGAAGTGCCGCTTATAAGGAAGTCTGATCATCTTATTTTTAATATTGTTCCTTTTTTTTTTTTTTTTTNTTTTTTTTTTTTTTTTGCTTGCAAATGTAAAAATGCTTAAGAATAAAATTAAGTTTTGTAAGAAGTATGAGGAAGAATTTGATACTGCAATATGTATTGTTACTGTCTAAAAGCTTTAATGTCAATGAGGACTTGACAGGCTGTAAACATGTTGATGTATGAAAACTGCACATCCTGTCTGCTGATTACAACATGTTTACGTCAGCTGAATCTATGCTTTACCATGTACACAATAACATGAAAATACACATTTTACAATGCTTACACACTGTTGTAAACATTCATAAGGATGTTAGGCATTCTTATCAAATTGATATTGGTACTTTAAATGTGCAGCCATGCTGTGTAGTTTCATTATCCTTAATCAGGACCTACAGGCTTTGAGAGATAATATTACACTTTTAATCCTTTACCTAAGGTGTTTTTGAGCAATTTCTGCCTAAATGGCATACCCCAAATGTAAAGGCTTATTACTCTGAACATATGATAAAGGGAGTCATTTACTTTGTACCAATTGACAAAAAAACCTTTAAATTTTCAGGAAAATGGGTTGGCTTCAAGTTTAGAGATTCTCAGGTTCTACAATGACAATTGGCGAATTATAGGCGAACAGGTTTTTTTTTTTTTTCAAGTTATACATTTTTCAAAATGTTTATTTCAGGAAAGCAACAAGCCAGCTCCTTGGATTAACTTTTGTGATTCTGCTAAATATGTGAAATCTAATTGCTGCAAGATTTAGAATGATTGAACATACTGAAAAAAAGTTATGGCATTTGGCACTCTTGGTGGCCCTGTTTTGGCACAAAATGGGCACTAAGGTGTCCAGCAAAGTGAGAGAACCATTATTTTATGCACGGACAAAGCTTGCCTGTTGCTATGGTAAACCAAAGCTAACAGGGCCACCGAACCATCAATCAAATCCTATCCAATCCTTTCTATCCAAGCCTACTATCGCTTTCGCCCTCGGAAGTGATTTTATTGAGAAGTGACAAAGCTAGCTTTAGCTCTGAGGCTATCTTGTGCTTTAGTTACATTTATCTCCGGACTGCGTGGTCATAAAAATGTCACGTTTGGGCTCATTTTGTTCAGGAGAAGCTTTCCAGAGATAATCATATATTTACATTTTGTTGAGAAATGGAGATTATAAAACATCGCGAATGCTACAACAGGAGTGCTGGGCCCAGTGCCAGGCCGCTCCATTTTTAAAGGGTTAAGCCTTACATGCACCTTAATTTGAAGATTTGAGGAATTAAATTACATTGCATACATCTCGCCTTTTTAACTACTGTAGATATTAGAACTCACATAGTTTCGTTATTGTCAATATACAATTAAACATGATTCATGTGCAGCCCAAACTACAAAGCCAGTGGGTGATTAGTGTTCCAGCACCCAAACCATCACACCATGTTAATGTGCTCATTAATATGTTGAACATGTCTCCCACTACTGGATAAAGTTTTTTTGGGTTTTATATCTTTATGGGTAAAGTATGCTGTTTGTATCATGAGTCATCCTCTTGGTATCTAATGGGCGTCACTATCAGAAGACAAACAAACCAGCTTATGTTAAGCTGTAGTATAACACTATCACAGCATTTAGATACTTGGGAAGCATCGGTTGTTGCTCTACAGATATGTATGCTTTGTGTTAAAATGTTTTTGCACAAAGCATCTACATCCTCCATAAAAATCAATGTATAATGGTTGTATTTATACTGTAGAATTTGGAGGCAAATTCTACAGCACTGTGATCCTTTTCTTTTCTGCTTCCAATTGCTCAAAATCCCTCATTTACTCCTTCACATCTTGAAAATGGCTTCTCATGCTGAGAAACTATGGAATATATTCAGTTGATGATTGTATGTTGACAGTTTTGACACTTTTACCCAGCTGCAAAAAAATATGTATTATGTTCGAATAATTTTTTTTAAGTTTCTTCAGATCAGAAACTATGTACGAACCATTTCTGATAATTTTGAAACAGCTATACCTTCTGTTCTGGATAAATGTTTTACTTCACACATACCTACTCAGAAGATGTTAAATCATTTCTATGAGGTTTTGCAACATGTTAATCTTCCATGTATAAATCAATTAAGGCTTGCTGGGAAAGTGAATTAGGCTGTCAGATATCTGGTGAGCTTTGGATGCGCAGTCTAGAAGAAATACATCTCTGTTCTATTAACTTCAGACTCTCTTATTCAGTTTAAAGTCATCCACAGACTGCACTATTCTAAAACTAAATTAAATAAGATATTCTCAACTGTATCTCCATTTTGTGAAAAATGCAGTGTGGAAGAAGAAAATTTACTTCATAGTTTTGTTCTTTGTTCTAAAATGTTNTTGTGAAAAATGCAGTGTGGAAGAAGAAAATTTACTTCATAGTTTTGTTCTTTGTTCTAAAATGTTGGTTGTTATTGTAAAATATTGGTCTGACATTTTTGGAACTTTTCTCAAATGTTTTCAACACATATTGAACCAGATCCAATTTTAATAATTCTGGGTATCTCTGAACACTTTTCAGTGGAAGAAAGCACATCAGCAATTCCTTTCTCAAAGTTTAACTGTTGCAAAAAAAACCTCATTCTCAGACATAGGAAAAAGAAGAATGTCCCCACACCTAAACAATGAATTAATGAACCCACATCTGTCCCCTTGAAAGAATAAGATATTTACAAAATGATAGATTAGATGACTTCAATAAGGTTTGGCAAGAGTTTATGGTATGTTTGAAGCTGTGTTGATTTTATGAATACCAGTATTTTTGTTAAGGTTCTTTTTGAACTCTGCTACAATTGAGGCTTTTATTTTATTTAATTCCTAATTCAGTTGAGCTGCCGCCTTCTCCTATTTACATATTTATTTTTTATTTTTTTCTTTTATCCACGGGGTGTATTTTGTTTGTAAAAGTTTGCCTTATGTCGTTATTGTTTGTTGTTGCTGTTGGCCACAAGATGTTCTTCTATGTCATTGCACGTTGACTTTTTGGTTAGACAAGAGGTCTTTGTTGTTTGTATATATGTGTAAATTGTTTTTTGTGTTTTTTTCCTTCTTTGTACAAAAAAATAAACAGGATAAAAAAAATGTTTTTGCCAAAATACAGAGGAGAATGGACGTGTTTCATCAATGTGCACCAGTCAGTCCCTTACTGACTGGCACACATTGATGAAATGTGCATGTGCAACAGTTTTAAGGTGCCCTAAAAGGGGCAAAAAAAGGGCCAACCATCAGGAAACTTACTTCCACTGGCTAATTACTGGCCAACAGAAGTCTGCAGTTTGAGAAAATTTTTCAAAAATTAATTTCACTGTATTACCATCCTCAGCTCATTTTATGTAAACTGTCAATTCATAAGCACATTACTTTGTTCAATATTAAATTATAATATAATATAAAATATAATAATTATCTTATTTAGTGGCTTGCCTGCCAAGCTTATTCAGGTTTTCTGCATAATGTAATGTAATGTCGTGGCAAAAATGGACACAAGCAATAGTTGCAGCATCTATGATGGCACTCCCCAGTATGTGACGTTGCAGTCCTTTCACTAAAGTTTTGTTTAGTTTGCCTCTTACAGTAGACAGACAGTAGCATTGTTCTTTTATATGATATTTACTGCTGCTCACATAAAATACAACAGGGAGACACAGGAATGATGTGCACCAAAAGTACAAATCAGGAAACGGCTCTAAGAAAACAGCTAAATGTTTGAAAATGTTCATTTCTGCTTTCAGGGCAACAATTAATACGTTTACAGCAGCTAGAGGTCTAGAATCAGCCTGGAAGAGGACGTATGTACTGACTCCACACACAGTGAGGATGAGGATGATGATGATGATGATGATGATGAGGATGACCGTTCGAGCAGACAAAGAATCTCCAGGATCACAGATGGAGAATTTCAGACGGTCGTTGGGTTTTGGGGTCAGAAAGTCTCCAAAACTATGATTAGACCACAAGCCGTTTGGAAGTGTTGCCAGAAAAAAGCCGCTGCTGTCATCAAACAACAAACTTAATCACCTACAGTTTGAGAAACGTTACTGGAACTTTCAATGAGTTCTGTAGTCAGACGAGACAAAAATGGAGTTTTCTGGCAGCAAACAGTAGAGGAGGTTTGGTGTAGATGAATGATGAGCATGTGGAGTTTGGTGGAGGAGCTTTGATGCTGTTTTTCTGCAAAGACCCTGGATAACTTGTTAGGAAACATGGGCCCAAATTCATAAACCGTAGCGCATGTTTTACCGCATCTCTATGCGCAAATATCACTGCGCAACCACGTTTGCTCATTCATAAACGCCTGTTACTGACATATTTTACCGTTTGCCTTGAAAGAGACGTTACTGTGACATTTCCTTATTTGCGAGATAAAGTCACTCAGCCTGATCAGTCAGTTTTTAAATGGTGAGTTTTGATCCGATCTGAGACACATTCAGGTGCTCTGTTAAATATCACCTCACCTGCTGCGCATGTCTGACTCCCTCACCACCACCACCACCCCTCCACCCCAGTGCAGTGTGATTGCTCTAAACTGCGCTGCACTGGGGTNGGGGGTGGGGGGGGGCTAAAGGGGTTAAAATACACGTTTAACTGTTATTTTAGTGTAAGTCTTAAGAAGAGGCTTTCTAAAGCAGAATGTATGTTTCTTTTGCCGATTTATGGCTTTAAAACCAGATAAATCAGGATAAATCTGTAAATCTGTAAATGGTGGCTGATAAATATGCAGCAGCTCATTAACACACTGATCTTCATTGGCTTTTACCTGACACACCTCACACAGCAACACTGCCTTCAGGTGACAACGATATGATGATTGTCGTAGGAGAGGTTTTATGAATGCACCTCAATCATCACGGCACACATTAAGGCAACGTTGCTCTCCCTGTCTCCATTTTTTAATAATCTGGGCCATGGTGTCATGGAACTCCATCAAGTATCAGCAGGTATGAAATCTAAACCAGGAAGCTTCCTGGTTGTGGTTGGATCTTCCTGAATGATTGTGTTCTGCAGCCTGATGAAGTTCTTAGCAGGAGACTCAGAGCTGCTATCTGCTGCACTGTGTTAAATGAAGGTCTGCAAAGAATTATTCACATATATTTGAGAAAAAATATTTGTTTCATGGTAAGAATTAATTTTTTTCTTTCAATTATTTTACTTTAATTAAAGGTGATATTTTTGTTAATATTTTGGATGAAACATCAAGATGATAAACAGTAAAAACATTTTTTTCACAGATCATTTTGCTTCTGTTTACCAAGACTGCCGATATTAGTGGAGGACTGTATATATCAGAGAAACTGAAACCACTGGAACTCCACCTTCCATACCTTCCTGGAGTTGTATTGCCATTGAACAAGTCGCTGATGAGGGAGACTGCAACATGGGACTCTGCCGCCTTCAAAGGAGGAAGTATGAAAGGCGGCGTATAACATAGGTGGGATAGAACAATGACAGTGCCTCGCTAGCCATACCAGAGGCCATGAAATGTCAGGAGAAACTTGTATTGAAATTAATAGACGCCATCATCCCTGATACGTCGACCCTGCTGCCCAAACAGCAGGGTCGACGTAGCAGGGATACAGTGGTCATCCACCGACCACTGTGTCGTTGGACGACACAGTGGTTNGGGTCGACGTAGCAGGGATACAGTGGTCATCCACCGACCACTGTGTCGTTGGACGACACAGTGGTTCTCACTCTCCACTCTTGCCCAGAAAATATGGATAACTGAAACACCTATTCATGCATGCTCTTTTTTGTGTTACTATTCAGCTTTCAAAGCTGGTTGTGAAACTTTCAGACTGTGGGACACCCACTTCCACCTCTAACTGACTTTTAAACTTTCTGACACAAACTGTCTGCCAAACTTAAATCAGGCACAGAGACCCTACAGTCCAGAACTCTTCTCTTTATATATATATCTATATCTATATATATATATATGTATATATATATAGATATAGATATATATACACATATGTATATATATATATACACACATATATATATACACACACACACGACTGCTCATCTAACTCATATTCAAATTTGCAGATGCCACATATATTCTTAGACTCAACAACAGCAATGAGTCATCTTACAGGTGGATGATATGATTATCTATGGAGAGGGAAAAACAATCTTGTCCTTAACACAAGCCCAAGAAGCTTATCCTGGACTTGAAGAAGCGGGCTCCCCCTGTGCAGCCACTGTACATCAAAGACACTGACGTGGAGCAGGTTGACGGCTTCAAGCTCCTTCAAGTTTTCAAAAAAAAATCTTAGCTGGTTAATTTACACCATGGCCAACGTCAAGAAAGTCCAGCGGTGCCTTGACTTTGTAAGGCTGCTGAAAAAAGCAGGACTGAGCTGTTAGCCTCTCATCTCGGCTTACCAGGGACTCAGAGAGCATCCTGACTAGAGCCATCACTGTGCTGTTTGAGAACACACAGTAGGAAAGGAAGCTCTCCAAACAATCTTCAAGACTGCAGAGAGAATCACAGGCTCAATTCTCCCCTCTGGAGACACTCTGTACACAGAGCGCCGCAGGAACACAGTATGGGTCATCTTCAGAGACCTCCATGACCCATCCAGACAACCTCTGTTCAGGTGGAAAAATACAGGACCCCAGCACAGACACCACTCACAGACCATCATAACACACCGGACATAGTTCCATAACAGTTTCTTTCCAGCAGCCATCACAGTCAAACACCGTTTCTTGTGAGCTCAAGCACTGCTCTACATGTTGTCATTGAAGTAATAGAAGTTTACTTTTTCCATAAAATAATGTCATTTTTAATTTGAATTTGTTGACTGTGATGTCACAGGATTGACATGATTTATGTAGACCGACTTTACATCACAAATGCCGGCAAAGACAATTAGGGTGAATAGACATTTTTTACATCCGCCATAGTTTACATTGTTAGTCTGGAGAAAGTAAGCTGAAAGCTGGTGAGAGAGGCTCTGAGTGGACACTGATTAGGAAGTATATGAAAGAATTAGAAGATTAGTCTCTTTCTCTCTTTCTCAATTTTAGTCGATAGAAAGGGAGAAACTAGCTAGCCAAAAGATAGCAGACGGCAGCAAGTGGCGGTTCTCTCTCCTACCATGGGGTTGGCGCTCAGCCTAGTGTATCCCGAGCTCATCTCCTTTACCTCAGGCACCAGGGGTTGAAGCAGGGAGTAGGAAGAGGATGGGGTGGCGCTGGAGGAGGAGGAGGAGGCATGTTTGGAGGATGAGCTCCTCATGCTCTGCTGGCTGCCTTGGCTCTGGGAGGACACAGAGCTGGAACGGCCCTGTTGACACAGTTTATTTCTTAGTTAAGAATTAGAAACAATTTAATTTTTAATTAAAAGAAAATAATAATACACAATAAATAAAACTTTCTTAATGAAACCAATGTTATTTGAAAACAATTTTACACAACAGAATTTCCATACATTTCAACAGTTTTGATTCTCAGCAGAAATTACCAGTCATCTGGTGTACCACCAGTGGGTTCTTCAAATACCTCTTATTTTAATGTTTGAGAACCAACAGCTTCTGAGAACCACAGCCTTTCCACTCCCTCACACTCACTCTACTAAACTCAAATAATGTTATGGACCAACAGCCCGTCAGGTTTTAAAACTTCATCTTTTCCCAAGTAGTTCTTGTGACACAACCTGAGTTTCTCTTTCATATTTTGTCCCAGAATTTGTGTCATATTTTGTATCTGTAAGGGTTTTTCTTTGCTGAACAGTCATTTGATTTGACCAGAACTAGTGCAGTGTCCGTTGAAACCGTGCATGTGCTGCCATGCCCAGAGTGTGTTCGGACTGGGCCGGACTTTGTAATGTGTGCTGCAGCCTGCCATAATTATTTTCTGCACGTCCTCATGAGCTAGCTTTGTTTGCAGCGCCCAATGAAAACATACCTGTTCAGACCGGACCAGATTTTATGGTGTACGCTGCAGCCTGCCATAAGTGCCCATGGAGCAGAGCATATGCACCCAGAGCGTATCCTGCAGCTGCGCCTGAAGTGTGTTTGGACCAGGCCTAACTTTGTGGCATATGCCACATCCTGCATAAGTGGCCGTGAAGCAGAGTATATACTGCCGCCGCCTTGCCCAGAGCGTTTCCTGCTGCACATGGACTACTTTTTACCAGCACAGCTCAATTTGAGAACTGCTCATCCAAACAACTTCCTGTGAAACACTGCATGTCCTTGGCTCTGAGCAAGAAACCTGCTGAATGTCATCTTCATACAGTGCCGGATTCTTGAGATGTTGGTGCCACAGTCAGAGATTTCTGCCTTTATAGTTAGATATTAAATTAGATTAAATGGTGATTTGCTACTTCATACTTCATACATTTACATCTGTGTAACATTGTGTGAATGGTTCCTGTGTCATGTTCAACATTTTAAAAATACAATTATTTTGTTGCTTTTTTACAAAGTTGACTGACACACACACACACACACACAGACACACGCAAAACAGCAACAACAGACTTGAACACTTGAATTCTGTCATAAAAACAAATTTCGATAAATGTAATTAGCAGATTAGAAAAACAATGTTTGTCTTAGTTCATATATCATGAAAACAGCTGAGTCTGCTTTTATCAAACAATAAAAGTCTTTTATCAAACACACAAAAAAAGTCTTATCAAACACAATAAAAAAGTCTATCAAACAATAAAAAAGTCTTATCAAACACAATAAAAAGTATTTTATCAAACAATAAAAAGCCTTTTATCAAACAATATTATATTAAATTATATATTATATCAAACACAATTTATGCGACTTTATTTTATTTAGTTATATTTACACATCTAGAAGAGCTAGGTTGGGGCTCGCCGCTTTAGCTGCCCCATATCCTTCATGATCATGGATCAGTATATAGTTAGATTTCGACGCTGTTTGTTGCATCTTTTCTTTTCTTTTCTTTTTTTTTTTTAAATTTTATNTAGTTAGATTTCGACGCTGTTTGTTGCATCTTTTCTTTTCTTTTCTTTTTTTTTTTTAAATTTTATGCATATTTTATTTTTTGGTTTAGTTTTGCTTTAGGCTTTCTCATATTTTCTACTTGTCTGCTCAACAGAAGGTGCTATTTCTTGTGGTGGTGATGTTTAAAGGTCCCATCATGAAAAACATGTTTTCCTTGCCCATGCATATACAGTATGCTATAGTCATC
>VXCM01009065.1:0-28041 GCA_014773175.1 Lucifuga dentata
GGCTTCCTCCCACCTCCAAAGACATGCATGTCAGGTGAATTGGGAACTCTAAATTGCTCGTAGGTGTGAATGAGAGCGTGAATGTGTCTGTCTGTCTCTGTGTCAGCCCTGTGATAGACTGGTGATCTGTCCAGGTGAACCCCGCCTCTCACCCTATGACCGCTGGGATAGGCTCCAGCCCCCATGACCCTCAACAGGACAAACGGGTTTAGAAAATGGATGGATGGATAGATTCAGAGATTTTGCAAAATATCAGGAAAGCTGAAATACGTTTTTATCCTTTGGGAAATGATTGTCAGTAACGTAACATGTATGAAAATTGAATATATTAGGCTCAAATGTGCAAAATAGATGGTATGGTCCTTTAATATTTATGGAGGTGTGACCATAAATGGAATTATATTTTGTGATTACTGATGTCAGAAATCGTTAATTTGCAGCAGCATTTTTTCTGAAATTGTGATGCGTTGTGATCTTTCCTGTGGCGCCACCATCAGGCCAAAATGTCCTGCTGTACCCAAAAAATATATAAAAAGACCTAACACATTAAATTACATCAGCACAATGATGAACTCTTTCATTGTGAAGGCTTCAGGTAGCGCCACCTGCATACCACCTTCATATCACAGCTCCCTCTAGAGGAAACTAGGTGGACTTTACACCTTTGTTTATGTTGCTTCTGTTTATTCATTTCCTGCTGCAAATTTGTGATATTTTTGAGATGAATCTTATGTGAAACCTTCACATTATTATTGTTATTTTGAACATTCTGTTTCTTTTTGAAAGGCATTACTAACTCATCCTCTGCTTCAACCTCTCTCTCTCTCTCTCTCTCTCTTTCTCTGTCTCGCCCTCTCTCCCTCTCTCACCCTATCTTTGTCACTGTCTCTTTCTCTCTCCTCTCTGTCTCTCTTCCATCTCTCTTGCTGTCTATTTCTAAGTCTCCCTCTCTATCTCCCCTGTGTGTGTCTCTTTATTTCTCTCTGTCTTCCATCTCTTTCTCTCTTTCATCTTTCTCTCTGTTGGTTTCTCTCTCTCTCTCTTCCTTCTCTCTCTGTTTCTCTTCCAGCTTGCCCTTTCTCTCCCTGTTTCTCTCAGTCTTCCATCTCTCTCTCTCTCTCTCTCTCTCTCTCTCTCTCTCTCTCTCTCTCTCTCTCTGTCTGTCACTGTTCATTCCATCAGTTATTTTGGCAGGAGAAATGTCTCTCATCCTGTGTGTGACATCTTGAGTCAGAGACAAGAAAGACAGATGTGAGGGAAAACCTCACAGGACACTGTGGCCTCTTTGACCCCCCACCCCTCTGCGTGTGTGTGTGTGTGTGTGTGTGGTTTGTGTGCCTTGTTAATGAACGACTGCAGCACATTCAGCTCCTGAAACATTTAGTTACAACTAGTTATTTTATTTTCGGTACCTTCAGGTTTTTAAGAAACTCATATTAAAGACAATCAGCAGTTCCATTAAGGACCATACTATATTCAATTTTCATACACATAACGTTACTGACAACAGGATAGGTAATCCATCATCGCCAACAATAGATAGATAGATAGATAGATAGATAGATAGATAAACTTTATTGTCATTCAAGGACACGTAAAAACAGTGCACTAGAACGAAATTTCGTTGCATTGGCTCTCAAAAAAGCAGTTAAAAAGTGCTTGTGTGCATACACTAACAAATCTACAATAATATATGTAAAATTTTAAAAACAATAAAAATAATAAAAATGTCATAAAATAGTTCTAGTAGCGGTTTTATGTGGGTGTTTGGCTTTCTTTTCTTTTATTGAGAGTTCAGTAGTCTTATGGCCTGGGGGATAAAACTGTTGCAAAATCTGGCTGTTCTACTCCTCACACTGCGAAACCTCCTGCCAGAGTTGAGCAGTGAGAACAGACCATGGTGTGGATGTGTGGAGTCTCTGATGATGTTATTGGCTCTTGTCAGACAGCGTTTGCGTCCAATGTCCAGGATGGAGGGAAGAGAAATCCCAATAATTTTCTCCGCTGTTCTCACCACTCTCTGAAGGCACTTCCAGTCCGCAGCTGTGCAGCTGCCACACCACACAGAGATGCAGTTGGTCATTATAGACTCAATAGTGCTCCTATAAAAGGTGGTGAGGATGGGAGGGGGTAGGTGTGATCTTCTCATCCTGCGGAGGAAGTGCAAACGCTGCTGTGCTTTCTTAACCAGAGATCCCGTGTTTTTTGTCCAAGTTAAGGTGTCTGTTATGTGCACTCCCAAGAACTTCGTGCTCTCCACCACCTCCACTGCTGAGTTGTTGATATGCAGCGGAGTGTGACTGGGCTGCTTCTTTCTGAAGTCGACGATGATCTCCTTTGTTTTGTCAACATTCAGGAGAAGGTTGTTTCTGCTGCACCAGTTCACCAGCTGCTCCACTTCCTCTCTGTAGGCCCGGTCGTCGTCGTTCCGGATGAGGCCCACTACTGTCGTATCATCAGCATATTTGATGATATGATTGGAAGTGAACCTGGCGACACAGTCATGGGTCATAAGAGTGAAGAGCAGAACAAGACGTATATGTAGAGTTTTGTTTTTCAAAGTTACGCAATTTCAGAGTTTAAGTGCAATAGAAAGTGTGGAGTGAATGTATGCCTCCACCAGGGAATATAGTCCCAAAAGAAGACCTGTGTTTATGGAAAAATTTAAAGGACCGTGACTTCATAAGGCTGTGTAACTATTAGCAGGAGAAACATGGATTTTTAAGGTGGGTGTATCACTTGAATATTTGTTTTTAAAAGATTAAGAGATTTTGCAAAATATTAGGAAAGCTGAAATACGGTTTTATCCTTTGAGAAATGATTGTCAGTAATGTAACGTATGAAAATTGAATATATGAGGCTCAAACATGTAAAATGGATGGCATGGTCCTTTAATGTTCATGTTGGTTGGTGGAGTTCTTTCTCTGTCCTCTAGATGTCGCTGTTTCTCTGTGACTGACGCTGCTGCCTCTCAGCTGACTTCATACTCAACAATGCTAAAAGGATTCTCTCTCTCTCTCTCTCTCTTGGAACCTCATGTTACTTCTTTATTATTCTTTATTTCACACTGCAAATTTGTAATACATTTAAAATTTTTTAATATATCATTTTGATTGTTATAATTGTGTTACTTTTTGAAAGACATTTTACTAGTTTGTCCTGTTTCTACCTGAGTCTCTCTCTCTCCCTCCTCTCTCTCTTTTGTCTCTTTCTGTCTCTCCATGCTATCTCTCTCTCTCTCTCTCTCTCTCTCTCTCTCTCTCTCTCTGTGGCTGAGATCACAGTCTACGTGTGATCGGTGTGCTATCTGAGGTGAAGATTTGCTATTTTGTGATTTAAAAAAAACAAACAACTTCTTCAAACCTCTTCAGTCTCCATCTTTGAAGACAGATCATGATGAGGTCATCTGTGCATATTCAAGTTCCCCAGAGGATGAACCGTGATGACTTTGGTAATCGTATGTCAATGTGTACTTAAAGGAACATACCAGTGATTTTGCATGTTGAAGCCCAGTAAATACTTCCTGCATAAACGTTACATTACTGAGAAATAATTTCCAAAACATGACACTGGATTTTAGTTTTCCTGTTGTTTCGCTGAGTCCCTTTAATCTTTCACATGATTCAACCACCTTAAAATTCAATAATTGTGCTTGCTAACATGGTCATTTTTAATCTGTATAAAATTCGTCTTCTCCTGGTATATTTCCTGGCGGAGACATACATTGTCTTCCTTGCAGCTCCGCACTGGATCGGCAAAATAAAATTACTTTGACAAAAAACTTATTTATATTATTTTTATTTGCTGTGATGAATTATTTATCTCAAGTGTGTTTCAAGTCTCTACAATTTTAATTTTATAGCATATTTGAATGAACTGACACCAATGGCAGACTGGAAGATGGAAAAAAATTCAAAAATTTACTGCTAAATTTTGGTAAATGGCTGTCAGTAACATAATGTGTATGTGGGTTACACTGGGCTCAAACATGCAAAATCACCAGTATTGTCCTTTAATATATTGTAGGATGTAATAAGCAATGCTGCCTTGTGGGATTTTTCGATGTTTATGCTGCGATCCTTTCTACTCAGAAGTTTCAAGTCAATTTTCCCGAGTTCTGAACTTAAAAATCTTCCAGTGCTTGTGCTCGGAAAAACATGGATGCAGTAAGTTCATATTTTGATATTTTTACAAATCAAATAAATTTTTATCAGCTACGAAATGATGTAAAGGGAAATCTTTGACCATTAACCATTTGTGCTGCCATGTTGTGACATCAAGCATGTTTATATGAAAGAAGCTGGGCAATGTGGATCGTGCCTGAGTTTCCCACTAGAATTCCAAGTGGAATGACCATTCCATTGCTTTTCCAGTTCAGAGGTCATGTTTTTCTGCATTCTGAGTACATTTGTCTCGTTTACAAAATAGTTTGAACTACTTTTGTTGCAAGTGAACAAAGTAACTTCAGTGACCAAACTTCTTTTTCTCTTGAGGGAATTCTTGCTGCAGTTCACTGTCTTCCACTGTGAAGAAACTGCCAGCTTGGAAAACTGGATCTTCCACTCCAACAACACTGGAGCAGGCTGGAGGGGGGGGGGGGGNGGTGGGCTCATGTGGAACAAGATGAATCTTGAAGGCTGAAAAAAACCCCTTCAGATTCTCCTCCTCACAGCTATTCATCATGTCCCCCCCGCCACGCCTCCACCACATCCTCTAATTCTTATTTACTGGGAAATCCAGACTGACGGTAACTAAATAGCAACGTAGCAAGCTGATACATGCGACTAATCCTTTCCTTTCTTTCTCATCCTCATCTCTCACACGGTCAAACTGCTTCAAATCATGGAATTCGACTCTCATGATTTGTTTTCATTGATTTTGGGGGATTTTTTTTTTTTTTTTTTTTNTTTTTTTTTTTTTTTTTTTGCTGTTTTATTTGTTATTTTGCACTGGTTTTGTGGTTTCTGTTGTCTGTTTTACGCCATTAATTTTGCAGCTGCAGTGACCCAGATTTCCCACAGGGATCAATAAAGGTTCAAATCAAGCTCACCAAGCACACAGATCATGACAGTGATAATGAGGGGAATATAGTCCCAAAATTCCCAAGAGTCCCGAAAAAACAGTAATTAGAATATGAAGGCTAAAGATCGTGTCTGGCATCTTCTTGTGATGTTAGAAGGAAGGAAACTCATTATTAGACAGCTGCAGCTCATTCAGAACACTGCTGCTAGAGTTCTAAAACTAGAAAAAGTGTCACAGGATTTATTTTAATATACTCTTGCTGGTTAACCCTCTGGAGTCTCAATTCAATTTTTAAGTAAAATTCTTCATCATAAATTCTTTATCACGAGTTTAAAGGTAACTCCTCTGACTTCATACAAGTCAGTTTATTGGTCACGGTGAGCACTATTCAAATGTAGAAGTTGCTGAGAAAAGGGGAAACTGACCTCTGTGACATCACAAGGATGACTTCCTGTTGGTGCTAAACATGCAAATTTGAATAAATATCTTTATCCCTCTGGAATCTCAACTCAAGTTTTCAAGAAAATTCTTCATTCACAAAAAAAAAAAAAAAAAAAAAAAAAAATTCAATCTAAAGAATTTAGCAAAACATATCCAAAATAAATTAAAAAATTAGATATCTGCACTTATATTTGACTGGGGTCACTAAATTCTACCATCTAACTACACTATAAAGATGAGTCTATTTTAATTTATTTTATTTTATTTTGTCTTATTTTGTTGTTTTAGTTCATATTTTATTTAATTTTTCTCCTTTGTCATGTTGTTTTAACTTTATTTCATTCTTATTGTTCTTTTAAATGTTTTAATGTATTTTGCCGAGTGTAAAGCGCTATCTATCTATCTATCTATCTATCTATCTATCTATCTATCTATCTATCAACAGTTGCATAAGGACCACACCTATTCTGCATGTTTGAGCCTAATTTTCATACATGTTACGTTACTGACAATCATTTCCCAAAGCATACTACTGGAACGGTGAATTAAAAATGTTTTTCCTACCTTCCAGACCTCCATTGGTTTCAGTTCATTCTGCTATTAAAATCAACTTGTTGATACTGTAAACGTTCTTGGGATAGGTAATCCATCATCACCAACAAGACGTGTATTCAGGTTTTTTTAGAAGTTATGTAATTTTAGTGTTTAAGCTCAATAAAAAGCGTGGAGTGAATGTATGCCTCCACCGGGGAATATAGTCCCAAAAGAAGACCTGCGTTTATGGAAAAATTTAAAGGACCGTGACTTCATAAGGCTGTGTAACTATTAGCAGGAGAAACATGGATTTTTAAGGTGGGTGTATCACTTGAATATTTAATTTAGAAAGGTTAAGAGATTTTGCAAAATATCAGGAAAGCTGAAATACGGTTTTATCCTTTGGGAAATGATTGTCAGTAATGTAACATGTATGAAAATTGAATATATTAGACTCAAACATGCAAATAGCGGTATGGTCCTTTAAGGTATGGTCCTTTGTATTGGAACTTTGTTGGAAGTAGCGCTGAGAGTAACGTTGTGAGTTCCGTGAAGGCAGCACGGCGGTAGCTGTCAGCTGGTCCCTCCCTCCGCTCCCGTAGGCTGTCCGCGGCCGCCTGCACCGACATACGAGCAGCAGCGAGGGCGTAGCTGTGCGGCTGACAGCACACAGACATGTTTCATGTGAACAAACAGTAAACACACTAAGTGTCAGAAGCTCCACGGCGGTCACGTTTTACTGCGAACACTAACCCACGGTTGAGGGAGTCGAGGAGCAGCAGGATGCCGGTGAAAGGCGGAGGAAGAGCCGCTTCCCACCCGGGCAAGAGTGAACATGTAAGTGCGCTGTGTTTGACATGTGACGTTACGCGAAAAAAACGTGTCGTAACTTCAGTATTCTGTGGAGGTGTTTCGCCAGATGAGCGCAGCGTGGAAGTTTAGTGGGTAGAATGTGTTTTACGTGTCAATTTAACCCTGAACAAGTATCTGCGAGGCTTCGTTCAGGCTGTGAGGTGCGTGTCAACCAGCCAATGAGAGAGCGTGGCTGTATACCTGTTGTGTTTCAGCGGAGCCAATAGGAAGGCGTGTTACTTAATCACCTAATATTTACTCTGCCGGCGTTCCGGGGTTGTGTTGGGCTGACAGTCTCAAAGTAATATCATGATATCTGAAGGTAGTATTGCAGTAACGATATTCAAGATGATATCAGCAGTTTAACTCTGATCAGTGTTTACTGGTGATTATAAAAATAAACAGTATTGCAAACTGTAACAGCATGAGTAACATGAAAAAGTGTAAAAGTAGTACAGTAGAGTGTTTCCCTCCAGTAAAAGTATGAATAACTAAATCCTGTAATGTAGTAAACAATAATTCAAATTAACTTGAGCTGCTATTCTTCAGGAGAGTATAAAACATAAATAGTATCAGTAAATAAAATAAGCAATTTTAAGGTCACGTGTAAACAGTAAACCAAAACAAGTACAACTGTCAATCTAAAATGTAAACATTCCAAAAAAAAAAACAAAAAACTACTGTTAACGGACCATACTGGCTACTTTCCATGTTTGGGTNCCAAAAAAAAAAACAAAAAACTACTGTTAACGGACCATACTGGCTACTTTCCATGTTTGGGTCTAATATATTCAGTTTTCATAAACGTAACGTTACAATCATTTCCCAAAGCATACTACTGGAATGGTGAATTAAAAATGTTTTTCCTACCTTCCAGACCTCCATTGGTTTCAGTTCATTCTGCTATTAAAATCAACTTGTTGATACTTGAAACGTTCTTGGGATAGGTAATCCATCATCACCAACAAGATGTGTATTCAGGTTTTTTTAGAAGTTATATAATTTTAGTGTTTAAGCGCAATAAAAAGCGTGGAGTGAATGTATTCCTCCACCAGGGAATATAGTCCCAAAAGAAGACCTGCATTTATGGAAAAATTTAAAGGACCGTGACTTCATAAGGCTGTGTAACTATTAGCAGGAGAAACATGGATTTTTAAGGTGGGTGTATCACTTGAATATTTGATTTTAAATGATGAAGAGATTTAGCAAAATATCAGGAAAGATGAAATACAGTTTTATCCTTTGGGAAATGATTGTCAGCAACGTAGCATATATGAAAATTGAATATATTAGGCTCAAACATGCAAAATGGTCGGTATGGTCCTTTAAAATTTAAAAATAAAATGACTTGAGTTTTTAGTGCAAATACAAACAGTAACTGAGTAATAGAATGTGTGAAACACATCACAGATTGCAGATAAGCAAACACACACACACACACACACACACACACAGTCCCTGCTTTAGTCAAAGAACTCAGCTGGAGTNCAAACACACACACACACACACACACACACACAGTCCCTGCTTTAGTCAAAGAACTCAGCTGGAGTGTAGTGGCTAAGCTAACACTGTTTCGCTGGCAGAGTGTTCCTTATCATGATGTTGTATCTTGGGTGAACTTTTTAAAAGTCTCTTAAAGCTTCTTTTTCCACAATTGGGACTGATGTCATATCTGTAGCAAGACAAAAGCACACCGTTTCACTAATTATATCCCACCGTTAGCTTTTTTCTGTCACAGGAAGTACAGCTAGCTAACACTGCAGCTACGCTTTTACTGAGTCAGAGCCATTTCGTGTTTGTTTTACATCTCAAGTCATCTGATTGGCTCTCCTCCTCATGTGACATTCTTGGTATTCACCAGGTGTTTCTGCTTCAGGTGGNGATTGGCTCTCCTCCTCATGTGACATTCTTGGTATTCACCAGGTGTTTCTGCTTCAGGTGGAGAAAATAATTAGTTGTTTTTAGCTGTTAGCCAGTTAGCCTTGTAGCTGAACCATTTCCAAACAACAGAGATAGCTCCTTTTTATGAACTAATTTGTCAGGCTACTTTCAGGCAGGCGTGTTTAGTTTCATCTTGTGGTTCATGGTAAGAAAATCAAGTCATTACGCCACGATGTTGTCAATATCGTGATATGACAAATTTTTTTATCACATTTGATCATGGCACATGTGATCATGGTACAGCCCGATAGCAAGTGCACTTTGAGTTCAAGATGACACCCTGTGGAGAGTTTAATCCTGTCCAGATTGACATCTTTGATCTGAGGGGGCGGTTCCCTCCAGATTAGAGACGCTGGGTTGCCAGTTCTAATCCCTGGAGCAGCTGAAACATGGGCATGAAAAGTGAATGATGAAGATAACAATATCTTCTGCCGTGTGGGCGTGGAGTAAAGCGCCAAACTCCAAACTGCTCAGTGGCAGAAATAATAATGTGTGTAAATAAAACAAAAAAAAAAAAAAAAANAAAAAAAAAAAAAAAAGACTTTGTCCCACAAAGTACACACAAAAGACCAAAGACTCCCTAACAAATAAGAAAGTACACATAATAATTCAGTTGATCTCAATGGTGCTGTGTCCACAGGGAACGGGGGCTAATCAGACAATAACGGTCCTGTTGGTTGGTCAAGGTTGATGGTTTGTGTGTGTGTGTGTGTGTCCCTTGGCTCCTTCTGGTCTGGCTGGTTGGGTCCAGCAGGGGAGAAGCTTAGGGCATTCAGATTAATGGTCATCCTTAATGGGGTAAGGAAAGCCCCAGGGGCTCTGTGTGTGTGTGTGTGTGTGTGTGTGGTCCCACTGTTCACATTAATGACCCCATGTCCTCTCTAAGTCCTCTCAACCGTGACTTCTGCTCTGATTCTCATTATTCATGCACACAGTCTGTCTCCATGCCTTGATCAACTATTAAAATTCATTAATAAATGTTAACACATGGATGAGTTTTCATCAAACTAAAAGTTCTCAGATGAATTAGGAGCTACTTTACCTGAACTATGGTTCCTTGTTCTCATTCTCACCGAGCTTCAAGTGTGATGAACATGTGAACATGTTGGAGATAGCAGTAAGTGAGGTCTTTACTCAGGAAAATCTGACCTCAGACACGGGAAAGTTCAATGGAACAGTTATTCAACTTGAAATTCCCAGTCAGAAACTCAGGTGAGATCTGCCTTGCCCAGATTGTCCAACATAAATGCACCTGACATTAAAACAATATGGCGGCGCACAAGGTGAACGGTAACTTATTTCGCTTTGCATCATTTTGTTGTTGATAAAATTAGGTTTTTACTTGCTATTAGCTTTTGTTGTTGTAGATGCTCTGTAGATGTTTATAAAACTCACAGACTCGCCTTGGAAACATGAACTTGCTATGGGTGTCCATGTTTTTCCAAGCAGAAACACTGGAATGCATTTAGATTGGAGCTCAGCAGAACTGACTTGGAACTCAGCGTTCAGAATGCAATGATGGCAGTGAGCGTCCCTGAACAGCAGGGAGTCGATTCCATTATTGTGACTGCTGATTTTATTTAGTCTTGTTTCATTTTTAAAATGTATTTTCTTGGCATTTCTTTGCTTTATAATTCTGAATTTCGATAAAGGTCATGAGATATTTTTGTTTCACTGTGTAACAACAAAACAAAAATGGAGTATTGTAAAAATGGCGGCCTAACAGTATATTTAGCCTTGTGAGCTCCACCTATCAGAGTACCTGTCCCTGAGGAGGAGCTGGTTCCTAAATGATAAAGTTTTTGTGGTACAGTGAGCTTTTGGCGTATCTTTTTTTTTTTTTTTTNTTTTTTTTTTTTTTTGACCATCTAAACAAAAGGAAAATTGCACTTTTGGACAGTGTTATAAGTCTTTTTCTCATAAA
Organism: Lucifuga dentata; assembly: GCA_014773175.1. NCBI lineage: Eukaryota > Metazoa > Chordata > Actinopteri > Ophidiiformes > Bythitidae > Lucifuga > Lucifuga dentata. Next base: position 10,718 of record VXCM01009065.1, read on the forward strand.
GATCTCATGTCCACAAACTATGCAATGATGGAAATTATGACTTTGTTATACTAACTTAGATATTAGATAACGACAGGCCAGAAGTTTGAGGGCACCCCAGATTAACAAAAAAAAAAAAAAAAAAAANAAAAAAAAAAAAAAAAAAATCATCAATACACTGTTTGTTTTACAATTTATTGCACAGGAAGTGACAAAACTATAAAATAAATGTATATAATTAGTTTTCTAGAAGAATTAGTCACATCAAAGCACTTTGACGTCATTTCAGGCTCAGACTTTGGTTTGGTCACAGTAACCTCCTCTGGCCAAGTCAGAATTCTAAAACCTTTAGCTTCTCTTTTGAATGGATGTAATTTTGGCTTAATTTTGATGAATGTTTTGGATCGTTTCCTGTTGAAGAATGAAATTTTGATCAATAATTGGTAAACCGGATGGAATCGTGTGTCTTTGAAGGATGGAATTGTAATTCTCTTTCTTCATAATTCCTTTAATTTGGACCAAGTCTCCAGACCTCTCTCCACCAAAACCCCCCCACAGCATTACTGACCCCCATGTTTTACATGCAGAACAGCAGCATGATCAGACTGTGTAGCACGTTAATCCTAAATGATGTGGGAGAAGGCAGACAGCAGCTATAGAATAGAATGTTAAAACACATCAGCAGGGAGTTGGAACACAACAGGAGTGCCGGTGCATTAAGACTGGATTTACACAACTACGCACATGCAACCTGATTCTGATCTTTTGCTCACATGACACGTATCAGATTTGCTTCCTGACGATGTAAATGGTAAAAAGCCACATGGAATCAGATATTCTCAGATCCGATTTGTGTATGTGGAAATAAATCAGATATGTATCGGATATCCGACAATGTAACTGCTGTCTAAATACACAGATCAGAATTTCCTTCCCATTCCGACTCCTACGTAATGTTCTTCTTTATCTGCATATGATGATGTCAGCATCAATATGATGACGCTCTCTGTAGACAGAAATGGAGGACATGCTACATATATATCAGACATGCTGATGTGTGTTTATGAAATAGAAGTGTTAATGTGTGATAACAGGCTCCTGTTACAGCAGCAAAACTCCAACTCCACTCCATCGGTTAATCCTCCGTGATTAACCGATGAACATACGTGTCCTGATGGAGAGATAAATGCTCACACAACATATCAGATGTTTCTCTCTGCATGTGAAAGTTTTAACCGCTGATCAGATTTTAAATACTTCTCTCATCTTAGTCCATTGAAGCGTTTTGTTTACATGCATCTCAGAAATGTGCATGTGTAGCTGCATCCTTCTGCTAGAAGTCAAAGGTCAAAGCATGTAAATACAGGTATCAGATAAGAGCCTAAAAAAAGAAAATGTAAATAGCTGAACTAAGTCTGATTTAGAGAAAAGATCAGAATTGAGCATCTAGACTTGTAGGTAAATCCAGCCTAATACAGAGTGATGCTTTCATTAAAAATAATTTCTGTAGCCATAGTGGCTACATAATGTGCTACTGTTGACGAATTCTTCTTGAAAACTAATTAGTTACATTTATTTTATATATTTTTGTCATTTTCTGTGCAATAAATTGAAGAACAGCGTATCAATTTTTTTTTTTTTTTTTTTTTTTTTAAATCTGGAGATGGCCTTCTGGCCTGTAGTGTAGTAGAAGTAAAAAGGCACATGGTTCCTCTCTTGGTGCCTAAATAATTTATGGCTATTCAGCTGAGTAAGTTAGGTAATAATTTCCTTATTCTTATATCATTTGCTGTAACCTTAAACACCTTATACTGTTTAAACTCCTTTTCACATCCAGTGTAGCAGTCTTTTTTTTTTTTTTTTTTNTTTTTTTTTTTTTTTTTTGGTATTATATACTCCTTGAAAAAGGAATGGTGCCATTTTGGAGTGAGTGATGATGTCCCACAGGACTGATTACCGTAATTACCCTAACACCGCTACTGTAATGACAGCTCACATAGGCCACATCTGACTTGTCACATTGTAAAAGAAAATGGAACCTCGTTATTTCCCCTTTATACTTAAAAATAATGCAATATGAGCCTTATGTAAATACATTTCACATCCCAGTAAGACAAATACATCCCAGTTCCCAAACCACCTCTACTCATGCCTGCACACGTCATTTATTCTCACAGACAGGAAGCTTTAAGTATGAATGGAACATGAATTCACAATACAGTGTGCGATGAGGTGATTAGTTTGTCCTCAGAAATCAATGAGAATGACATATCTCGAGTCTCATCAGGTCCCATTATTCAGCATGATGCGTTCATGAGCTCAGTTCAGCCTGAGTGACGTTTTCACACCAATGCAGCTGCTGCAGCAAACAGACAGAGCATTCAGACACGCACGTGTTTGAACGGCTGGCACGGGAAAACACTGATGTATAGATCCATGAAAACAAGATTTCCCATTAAAGGAGTCAGATCTGCCACTAATGCTAACTTCATTTCAGGATATCTTATTTGTTGATAAATTAATAGCTCTTTTAGTCTGTTGAGAGTCTAAAATGAAGACAAAAGCTCATCACAGGTTTTCTAAAGTGTCTTCAAATAGCTTGTGACCAAAAGTCCAAATATTCAAAAGGTTTACACATTCAGTTATGAAACAAAAGTGAATTTTGTGCTGGAGAATCTGGAAGCAGCAATTTGGCATGTTACTGAATTTGTATATTCATGTGATGGATTATTAAAATTCTCAGTTATTATTCTGTTGATTGACTAATCTGTTAATCCAATTATAAGCCTAACTGGCGTGTGACTCTTTAATGTCGCAGTATGCTTCCTCCAACATGTTGGATGGTCGAGGGTTGTAGAAATCTCCTTTCCACTGGTCACATAGTGATGGTCTTTGATCACCAGAATTCGTAACTTTCCGACTCTGCCACTCTACCAAACATGTTTAATGTTATCCCTGTGTATAATGGCGTGGAGATCACACAGAAGACACAGAGTTCCTGCTAATAACTCTTTCCCTCTCCTAAGATGAAAGTGTGTTTTGTTTTCCGTGTTTTTATGACTAATCATGTTGAGATCACAAAAACAAAGACACCACATCCACATTACCTGGTTGCTTCCCATGAGGTCGGAGGGGGCCGTGTCAGATAAAGCGTACTGTGGCCTTTATCTGGGTTGCATATGGTAATTTTCACTTCTCAAATTGTTTCATTCAGATAAAGACTTCAGACCTTTACAGGAGAACAAAGATAAGACAAAAAAAGGACATATTTTTATGGAATAGCTGGGCGTGTCCTGTAGGTCGTCGTCTTTGGTGCTCCCTGCTAAAAATTGAGCATTTGCGTAAACTTGCTCAGGTCCATTCTGTTATGTGCACAGTTGGTTTTCCAAACACACAACCAACGAGACACTAGATGGAAGAGAAGCTCATAAGCAGTGCAGAACAATTTCCCAAATTATACGATACAAATCTAAATCAGGCTGAAAGACAATTGTGAGGTCAAATGTCCGCAGTCAGATGGACAAAAAGATGTGTGACTGATGTTTTTCTGCATGTCCACTAATTATGACGGTGAACGGTGATGTAGTACGGAGCCTCGGTCATGTTTAGCGCTGGTGCTTAGCAGCCTCATATGAATTTGAAAATCCGTCAGGTTAGCAGGTACGACAGCTTTGACATGTTTACACCTCTCCTCTCTGCAGCGCTGCTCATCTGTGCACCATGGCTGTTTCATTTTCATGAGCTTTGACTTTAAAAGCAGATGTCATGGAAGTGTAGTGTGTGTGTGTGTGTGTGTGTGTGTGTGTGTGTGTGTGTGCGTGCGTGTGTGTGAGTGCGCACACTGCATGTATCCACACACTGTGGCTGTAGAAATGTGATGGCAGGTTTGCTTTGGACTCTGGACCAGATTTGACCCCATTTCCTGTCCTTATTTCCTGTGTTGTGGTGAATATTTAGGACTGTTAGTCCAAAAATACATCATGAAAACTGTGTATTTAATTACTTATGCTGTTTAAAAATATTTCTGAAGGACCAGCTGCTGATGATAGTCTGGACATGAAATCACAGAAAGTCATGTTTAAGGGTTATAACCTCTTACCTGCTGACATAATCAGCCAATTAGTGCTGAACAGTTAGTGGATTAGACAAATTTAGACTATTTTGATGATCAGTTAATCATTAAATAATTTATCCAATAATCTTGCCATATTATTGGAAATGGAATAGCTACCTTACAGACATCTGGAAGGTAGGAAAAACATTTTTAATTCACCGTTTGGGAAATGATTGTCAGTAACATAACATGTATGAAAATTGAATATATTAAGCTCAAACATGCAAAATGGATGGTATGGTCCTTTAAGGTGCTGAAAGCATGATTTGAGGTGATCAGCAAATTGCAATGAAGGGAAAATCATCGTCTTTCCACAGCACACGTAAAACATTTGTCACCAGTTAATCTGTGATGGTGGTAATTTTTTGTTTACATTTTCTACATTTTGTAAGCAGTTTAACCAAAACTTTTCGTTTGATTTTCATTTTATTAATTTTTGCTGAAGAGGCAAAATGATCCAATATTTCACAAGATCAAAGCAAAACTTAGAGAAAAGTCCATAAAAATAATTTTGTGTAGCAGTACAGAATAGGGCTGTGCCATGTGTCGTCCATGATCATACCGGTGTAATTTTTATGCAAAAAAATTTCTCATATCACAATATTGAAAATATTGTGGCTTGATGACATGTGCATGAAGACGAAACTAAACATGCATGTCTGAAAGTAGCAGGTCAGCGCCTGATGAATTAGTTCCTAAAAGAAGCTTCCTCTGTCGTTTGAAATGGTTCAGCTACAAGGCTAACTAGCCAACAGCTAAAGGTGGAAATGTAACAATTAGTTTCTCCACCTGAGGAAGTTGACATAAACCAGACATTAGCCCAGTCCGTGCTTGTTGTTTGCTAAAGCTAACCCCACCCTTCATTCAGCTCAAGAAATATTGCCAAAACCATGGCGACCCTGCTGCAATATTCCTGTCAAACGGGATTGATTGGTGACTTCCCCCGATGGAATACACCTCTCAAAAGTCAGCAGTGGTCTCAAAAGCTTCATGAGCAGTGGGAAGCCTGCCACATGAGCTGCTGGGAATGGCTGGCTGATAAAATTCCTGCTCGTGTCTTTGTATCTCCCTCGCTGTGTGGTTACTGGCGCTACCTTCTGGCCGGGGAATCGGTCCAGAAGCCAAGGGTGTGATGCAGCACTGAAACCCAAGCTAATCAGGGAACGCCACTTTTAGGCTGCGTGATGGATCTCTGACTGGTGCAGGACTGAAGAGTAAAATTAAGAAAAGTGTCATGAGTAGATGTTTCAGAATTTAAAAACTTGAATCCGGTTGACCTGACTGAGTTTTCTACAACTTATCTACCACCTGGATGACTGAGAATCTTCATCAAAACATTACTATGAAAGGACAGCAACAAAAGTTGCCGACTACAGGAACCACCTACGTTGACACACAGTTACTGTAGTTACTAGAGGTTTAACCTCCTTCTGTTCATTCATTTCTGACTGATGAAGACATCTGGATGGATGGTGAAACGTTTCAGAATTTAAAAACTTGAATCCAGTTGACCTGACTGAGTTTTCTACAACTTATCTACCACCTGGATGACTGAGAATCTTCATCAAAACATTACTATGAAAGGACAGCAACAAAAGTTGCCGACTACAGGAACCACCTACGTTGACACACAGTTACTGTAGTTACTAGAGGTTTAACCTCCTTCTGTTCATTCATTTCTGACTGATGAAGACATCTGGATGGATGGTGAAACGTTTCAGAATTTAAAAACTTGAATCCAGTTGACCTGACTGAGTTTTCTACNTGGATGGATGGTGAAACGTTTCAGAATTTAAAAACTTGAATCCAGTTGACCTGACTGAGTTTTCTACAACTTGTCATGACTAGAATCAGACACTGAGACAATAAGAAGACTCAGTAAGAAAAGGAAACATGGAGGTCTTTGTGGACACATTCACCTTGAAGTTTTGTCAGCTGGGGTTTAATTCCTCAAGGCAACATGTCTGAAGTCCACATTCTTCAACTAAATAGAATGTTCTACATTTTCCTTCCTGTTCTGATTTAGAGCGTTTTCACATCTGCATGGTTTCTTAGGACATTAATCAGACTGGGGTTCGTTTGCTTCTTGCTGCAGTTTGTTTGTGCAGGTCTGAACACGGAAATCACACCATAACAACCGCACCAAGTCTGGTTTGAGGAGATAGTCTTGGTCTGGCTGCAAACGAACTCTGCAGTGGTTCATTTGTGGTTTTAACCTGATCTGCACTACTTTTGAACCAACTACAGAGCAATCTGTTGATCTGCTGATTGCTCAGGGATTCTCAAATACAAACCTTAAACGTCCACTAAGGAAATTTTCAATAACACAAAGGTCCATTTATTAAGCTCAGTCAGGCCAGGGTTAGTCTGGGATCCTAGTTATTTACTGGGAATAGGGTGACGAAACTAGCTGTGCTGTCATCTCTCAATGAGCCCAACAACATGTCATTCCATCGTTGTCATGGTGATGATGGAATGCTGAATGTGATTGGACCAAACCAAAGCAGAGTAGACATTCTCACACAGACAGTGGAGCAGTCAGACATTCAGTTTCATTTTTTTGGAGAATTTTGACTCGTTGCGTCACAGTGATGTCTCACAGATAATTCAAATAGTATAATCTGCTCAGAGTCCAGAGACAGTTGTGGTTCGGTCCGGATCTGGACCAGAGTCTAGATCAGTCACCCTCAAAGTCCAGACTCCGGTGTNTGTGGTTCGGTCCGGATCTGGACCAGAGTCTAGATCAGTCACCCTCAAAGTCCAGACTCCGGTGTTAAAGTTAGCTGTTAAAATTAGCTCTGGTCTGAATCAGAGACTAAATTGTTGGTTTAGTTCAGTTTCACACAGGAAAATATCCAATCAAACCAAAATATATCAGCAAAAGTCATGTGACCAATCACTCTGCTCATTGGTCAGAAATGTTGGGGGCGGAGAAAGAAAACATAAACAGGAAAAAGTTTACTTTGACAGGAAACATAAATAACATGAACACAAATGGAATGTGGATCCTTTCCTAGTCATAGTATCATTTAGTCCAGATACCAAGAAAACTGACAGCAGAAGCTGAATCTGACTTCAAGACATGTGGAAAACCACACGCTGCTTCACATGATGTGAAGAAGATGTGCTGCCTTCGGACACTGTACAAGAGAATGGAGCAACATGCTGACAACATACAAGCACATGCTAACCTGAACACGTATTTATCTGAACATATGTTAGCTAAGATTGACTCGTTTCCACCTTCTCAATGCATTCATTTGATTTGCTAATAAAAGGTGGAGTTTATTAAAAGTTAACCACGCACACCTAGTTATATCTGCTTCTAATAAATCGAAAGATCAACAGATTTCTCTGAAGTTCGTTCAGGAGTAGTGTGGATCATGTTTACGAACTTCTCCAGAGTTCATTTGGAACTGGATCAAGACCACCTCCACCAAAAGGTGTGGTTTTGTGTCTAAAAGTAGGTGAAATTGCTGTGTTCACACAAAATGAACTTTACCAAGAGGAGAAACGAACCTCGTCCAATGAACTGGACCACCACGCAATGTATGAAAAAGCCTTTATTTTTTTAAACTGAACCCTCCGGTACACCCTTACATATGTGTGTTGACAGTAAAATGTGGTTTGTATGTCAGAGTTGAAGTGACTTCATGTGTCTCGGTGACTTGGTGTTGGCGTGTCTGTCCTCAGCGTGTTCATGTCATGCAACTTAATGACATGCCACTTAGCATAGCCTGCCTCAGCTCTTTTACTGCACTGACAGTCACGAACACACACACACACACACACACAGACACACACAGTACCCATGATGTCCCTTCCTCCCAGTGTTACTGATTGAAGTGCTCGATTTACATTCCTCTGGAGGCAGCTTGGCTCTGTCCCATTATTGCTGCAGATAACAACGCTTTCCTTCTTTATGCATTCTGACTGCTCCCACCCCTACCCCCACNCCTTCCCCACACACACACACACACACACACACACCCCTGCCTGGTGCCTAGGATTTGTTAAACGTGGTTCTTGTAGCTGTTATTACACACTTACAGTCTCTTTGGAAGCCATAATGGTCAATGTACAGTTGTAAAACTTTATGAATAGAGTTTAAATGCCATTTTTTACTACAAATATTTAACTAAAAAATATCAACTAAAAAAAATGTCTTATGTTAATCATAATGACCACAATATTGTGGATACAGTGAAATTCAATATTTTGTCTCGCCTTACTGCTTTCACACGTGCTATTTTGGTCATACGGCTCCAACCTCCTCCTACAGATTTATGAGAACAAAGTAGAAGCAGCTTTCAGTGTTGGTCACAGTGGGAACCAGTGGGATCGTTGGTTTTCATCACAGCTTCTCAGTCCCGGTCCACGTCAGCCTCTCATCCTGCTTGACACACCTGATCAGCTAAATCAGGACCGGGATTGAGAACCATGGGTTTAAATTCAGTACAATGTGCGTGTTTAAATTTTGATTCACTCAGATTAAAGGCTGCAGCGTGCTTCATCCCAGCCGCACGTGACTTGTCAGGAGGCGATCATGTTTATAGCTTTGCAGAATGCCCACACTGGAGAGTGGGGTGAAAAGCGTTTTCAGCGGTGGGGGGGTGCGTGTTATTGTTGTTGTAATCTCAATGAAGTTTATCATATAAACAGGGATAACGATACACAGGAATTTTGTGTGTTTTTGTGATCTCCACTCAATTATAAACAGGGATGTAAACGGGGATAACGGGCCACAGTTTCACTTTCTGTTGTCTCTGGAGTGTGGACACAATGACAAAGAAAAAAGAGTTTGAGAGAGAAATTAAAGGACTATACCATCTATTTTGCATGTTTGAGCCTAATATATTCAGTTTTCATACATGTTACATTACTGACAATCATTTCCCAAAGCATACTACTGGAACAGTGAATTAAAAATGTTTTTCCTACCTTCCAGACCTCCATTGGTTTCAGTACATTCTGGTATGCTATTAAAATCAACTTGTTGATACTTGAAATGTTCTTGGGATAGGTAATCCATCATCACCAACAAGACATGTATTCAGAGTTTTTTTTAGAAGTTATGTAATTTTAGTGTTTAAGCTCAATAAAAAGTGTGGAGTGAATGTATGCCTCCACCGGGGAATATAGTCCCAAAAGAAGACCTGCGTTTATGGAAAAATTTAAAGGACCGTGACTTCATAAGGCTGTGTAACTATTAGCAGGAGAAACATGGATTTTTAAGGTGGGTGTATCACTTGAATATTTGATTTTGAAAGATTAAGAGATTTAGCAAAATATCAGGAAAGCTGAAATACGGTTTTATCCTTTGGGAAATGATTGTCAGTAACGTAACATGTATGAAAATTGAATATATTAGGCTCAAACATGCAAAATGATAGGAATGTTCTTTAAACATGCAAGATCGCCGTGTGGTCCTTTAAGGAGAAATGACATGCTGCAAGTTAAGGAGAGTGACATGTTCAGTATTAAAGACACTGGATCACAGTGTTTAGTGAACACAAACATGCAAAATGGATGGTATGGTCCTTTAAAACCCATAGTTTTACGCCTCACCACACATGGCCAGTTGCTGCTTGAAGCAGCCGTGTCTGGTGGAGACGAAGTTATAAATTCCTGATCTGACCTGTGGAAAAGAGGTTTCATCTTCCCTCTCTCCTCAGACATGTCAGAGGAAGCACATTGCAGCCTTTAATACCTCATTCATCAATAAACAGAGTACCGCTGCTTTACCATCTAGTGTTTGAAACACTTCCTGCTTTTCCTCCACAAAACTCTTCTTTTATTCCTTTCTTCCTCTTCCTTCTTTCCCTATTTTTTATTTCCTTCCTAAATCCTGGAAACGTGAGACATCATTCCTCAGTCAAACTAAACTCTGTTCTCACTACCAGTACTGTTACTTTGGATACCTGGGTATTTTTTACTGCTAATACTTAGTAAAACTTTGAATGCAGCACTATTGTTCTTCAGTGGAGTATTTTTAAACCGTGGTAATGCTGTGTAAAGTGTGTGCGTGTGCAGTGTTTCCTCTCAGTGAACATGGCTGTGAAGACGTTATCAGTGGAATAGAGGAAGAGGGAGGGATGGTTTACAGATGACTTCCTGCAGCAGAATCCTCTGTTCTCCTCACCACACCCTGATTCAACTCAACCCAAAACTCTGTCTGAAATAAAACAAATCAGAGTCAACTTCCTGTCAAATTACACACCGATTTATTCAGTTCAGTCCAGCAGCGGCTCTGAGGAGTGTGTGATATAGTCTTCAGATAATAATCTCATGACGTATGAAGGTATTTTTATGATAATGTTGTTCAAGACAATATGAACATTAATGCTGAACAATGTTGTATTGGTGATTGTAGAAGTAAAAAATACTACAAAGTATGAGTAAAAATAAATGTAAAAGTGGCACAGTAGAGTTTTTCCCTTCAATAAAAATATATGTTATATTTTAGCTTGTAAACAATAAATCAAATGAACTTGACCTGCTAGTCTTCATTAGTGTATTAAAGATAAATAGTGTCAGGAAATAAAATGAGCTCAAATTTTAAGGTCACATATAAACAGCAAAAGTGAAACCTTCAAACATTTAGAAAACATTACAACCTCTAAATAAAATGAGCTTGAATTTTTCGTGCAAATGTAAAAAGAAACAAAATGGACAAGTGAGAATGTGTCAAACATGTCAGATTAGAGCTACAGATACACACACACACACACACACACACGGCAGCTACGTGTAGCAGCTAAGCTAACACTGTTAAACTGCCAGCAGAGCATCTTTTAAAAATATCTCTTGTCAGGATGTTGTATCTTTGGTGAAACTGTGCTAAAAGTCTCTTAAAGCTTCTGTTTCCACTGTTTGAACTGACATCATATCTGTAGCCAGAAAAAAGTCACCGCTTTGCTCACTCCACTGTTAGCTTGTTCTGTCACAGGAAGTACAGCTAGCTAATGCTCCAGCAATGCTTGACTGAGTCAGAGTCACTTCCTGTTTGTTTGGCGTCACAAATCATCTGATTGGCTCTCCTCCTCACATGACTTGTGACTTTTTTGGTATTCACCAGGTGTTTCTGCTGTTGTTGTGTTTCACCTTTAGCCGTTAGCCAGTTAGCCTCGTAGCTAAACCATTTCCAAACAGGGGTAGCTCCTTTTTAAGAACTAATTCATCAGGCGCTGACTGCTACTTTTGTGCATGATTGTTTCTTTTTCTTGTACGTGATGTTAAAATTCATCAACATGACGTCATGCCACAATATTGTCAATATTATGACATAACCAAATTTTTATATTTAAAAGAATATCATCATGAATAATGCAATATGGCATAGCCCTATTTCAAAAACATGATAAAGCTTATTTAAGTGTTTAAAATGTGTGTTTTGCAAGCTCCAGGCATTCCTGAGGGGTCTGAGAGAGACCCTAGACTTTACTATAAATGGTTCCTGGTTTCTTGGTGCAAAACAAAGGAAAGTTCCTGAGTTTCTGAAAAGTTTCCTGTTGTGTGAAAGACTCTGTGTGCTTCTAAAATGTGGCCAAATGTGTTTTTTTTTGTTTTTGTTTTTTTTTTGTTGCACATGTGTAAACCTAAAGAATTACATATTCAAAGAAACACAGAGAGTCTTTGCTCTGTGATTTAAAAAAAAAAAAAAATGTTAAGATTCAGATAAGTGCTTTTTGATGCTTTGGATTAAAAAAAAAAAAAAGTAGCCTGTTTAAAGTCTCTGCAGACGTCTTTGAAGGTGATGCAGCCAGCGTGCGACAGCCGTGTCCACTCTGCACTGCATGCTGCTATGCAAATTCGGCTTTGCCAAGCCTTGCTGCTTCCAGGCCAAGAGTCAGCACACCTGCATAAACAGGTGCATGTGTGTCATATGGAAATAAGGTGCGAGCGAGTTATCTTCTTTTTCCAACAGGGACGTTAATTTCATGACCGACATCAGATTAATTACTGCTCCAAAACACGCTGACACTGACTAAAAGCATGTTTATACCAGCATCAGAAAATGAAATGTTGCAATGATAAAAATGCAGTGGGTAAATAAAAATCACGTTCAGGATGTACTGACATGTTTTGCTTTTATCAGCTGTTTAGAAATGAGCTCAGAAATCAGAGCAGTCGACCATCATGACAGGAATGTTAATCTGACAAATAAAACACAGCAATTACTGAGCAATAACAGGAAGAGGGCTGAGTAGAAGTTTTGAATGCACTGACAGGATGTGTGTGTGTGTGTGTGTGTGTGTGTGTGTTAGTTATCCTTGGGGAAAGCTAGCATGTCTTCAGTAATGTCATGTCTTCTAACAAAATGCATCACAGTTCTTTGGTCATAAATGATAACTATAAATGATTTTTGAAATAAGACTGGTCACGCCATGTATCAGTATTTAAGGAACAGTAGTGATTGTTTTCCCCATAACAAGCCAAATACACATCTGTGCGTGTGTGTGTGTGAGAAAGTGGACGAAGTGAGAGGAAGTTGCTGCTGAGGTCAGAACAATGGCTGGACTGTAGAGAAGTGAGTTTTTACAAATGTAGCAGGAAAAATGATGTTGATGTTTGCTCGTGTTCTGCGGTTCACTGATCTTGGTGACGTCGTGCACTAATTAATCAAAAATAATAATAAACATACCGTAAATGCTCTATTAGTGGGTGGGGCCTTTATTTACCTCAACTGCAGAGAGAACCTGGCCAATATAGGAGACAGGCTTTTATTAGAGACAGGCCTTTATTTCTAATTTTACCAATGGACAAACCCATAACTGCATAAAAACACACCGCCACAAGTAGAAGGTGTCAGTGTGAACACGCCTCCAGGAGCTTTTAGAAATTTCTGACTAAAATCCGACAGCGGGCTCCATGTTTCACGTTGAGCCGGTCATGTCTTCTGGCTGGAGGGACGACGGCTGCAGAGGTTTTTAAGCGGTTTGGTATCAAACATGGCTGCTGTCATCTGGTGGCAGCAGCAGATTACACAAGACAAAGACAAACACCAAACCAGCCTTTATATGAAACCACTCTTATTTCCTCCTGCTGACTCTGCCCCCTTGCTATTATTAGAATACCGGCTTTTAGAGAGAATAGAGAATTTACAGTAATCAGAATCATTCCATTGGTAGAACTCCAACACAGAGGCACTCAGACGTGGGCTTGAGTATCCCCACACCCACCTGGCCTCATCCTGGGTAACTCCAGAGAAGGAGAGAATCCAAACCCCTGCCAAGGAGCTCTGGCTCCAGAACCTGGACTTTCCTCCAGATAAGCCCAACAATATCCAGTTGATTTTAGTAAAACACCCGCTCCGGCTCCTTTTCCAGTACAGAGGTGACATTCCATGTCCTGAAAAACAGGTTCCACAGTCTGATCTTCGCCTATACCAGCCCGACTGGCAGGCAGCCAGCCCTTATACCTTCCCTTGCAGATGGTGGGTCCATGTGGGGATGGTTCCAATTTTTTTTTTTTTTTTTTTTTGGCTGAGTCCACTGATTCCTGTGGGTGCAGTTGCTGCCACCAGGTGCTCACCTGTGAGCTCTCCTGTGAGGCCTGGCTCCAGGAGGAATCAGAATCAGACTTTATTGTCATTGTACTAGTACAACGAGATTAGAGCTTTGCCTTAAAGTGCAGGACCACATGAAATATAACATACATTGTAAAGTGCATAAAGTGAAAACTAATAATAATAAATATCGCTCTGTCAGCAAGGAGTAGGATTGGTGTATGTTGCATTCAACAAGGAAATGGCTCTGGGGATGAAACTGTTTTTGAGTCTGGTAGTCCTGGACTTGATGCACCTGTAGCGTCTCCCGGAGGGCAGCAGGACAAACAGATGATGGCTCGGGTGCGATCTATCCTTGACAATATTCCTCGCTCTAGTGAGGCAGCGGGAGTTGTAGATGTCTTCCAAGGTGGGGAGAGGGTGACCAACAATTTTCTGTGCTGTCTTTACTACCCTCTGCAGCCTCTTCCTGTCTGCTTCAGTGCAGCTGGTGTACCACACAGAAATGCAGTACGTCAGCAGGCTCTCAATGCAGGATCTATAGAAGGTCTCCAGCAGCTTACCATCCAAGTTGTTTTTCCTGAGTATCCTCAGGAAGTGAAGCCGCTGCTGGGCCTTCTTGATGACTGCCGTGGTGTTTGAAGACCAGGAGAGGTCTGCAGAGATGAGGATGCCAAGGTATTTTAAAGTGTGGACCCTCTCTACACAGTCACCGTGGATGTAGAGTGGGGTGAGGTCCGTCCTGTTCTTCCTGAAATCGACAATAATTTCTTTGGTTTTAGTGGTATTCAGTAACAGGTTGTTTGCTGAGCACCACTCTGTCAGCTTTAGGACCTCATTCCTATAGTTCACCTCATCACCTCCAGAGATCAGCCCAATCACAGTGGTGTCATCGGCGAATTTAATAATGGTGTTTCCAGTGTAGGCAGCAGTACAGTCATGTGTATAGAGGGCATAGAGTAGGGGGCTCAGCACGCAGCCCTGGGGAGAGCCGGTGCTGAGTGTGCGGGAGGAGGAGAGATGGGGGCCGAGCTTCACCGTCTGGGGACGATGTGTCAGGAAGTCCTTTATCCAGGAACAGGTGAGTGAGGGGAGGCCTAAGTCTAGCAGTTTGACGACCAGTATGTCTGGAATGATGGTGTTAAAAGCCGAGCTGTAGTCTACAAAGAGCATTCTCACATAGCTCCCCTGCTGCTCCAGATGGCATAGAGCAGTATGTAGAGCTGTGGCTATGGCATCTTCAGTAGATCTGTTTGCTCGGTAGGCATACTGGTGTGGGTCGAAGCAGGGAGGGAGACAGGCTTTGATATGCCGTAGAACTAGCCTCTCAAAGCACTTTGTGATGACAGGTGTGAGAGGAGGCCCCACTTTCCCTATTTAAGCGAGCTAGCTCTGTACAACAGGTTCAGATTCATAAATGGTCTGCCGGACTCTCATCTAGAACCTGGGTGACCCTTCCCTTCCAGGGGCTAATTACCCGACAACAATGCTCCCTAGGTCGTAAGGACCTTGCAAACCCTCCACCATGATGACAAAGCGACTCACGGAGGGAATTTTCTGCTTTTTAACATCATCATGAAACATTAATAAGTTAGATTTGTGTGTGTGTGTTTTTTTTTGTTTTGTTTTTTTTTAATGAAAAGACCAATCAGTCAAACTGAGAGAAGTAGCTTTTAAGTTTGGTGTTGGGATTTTCCCTCGTGAGATTTGTTCTGTGGCTGGTGTGAGCTTTCTGAGTGAAGGTGCACACACACACACACNCACACACACACACACACACACACACACACACACACACGTACACACGCACATGCACACTCACAGTTGCAGTGAGTGGAGACTATAAATAGAAGCATCGTTTGTCATTGTGAGGAAGATGGAGCTTCCTCAGTCTCTCCCTGTCGGTTCTCTGTGTGTCAGACGCAACAGGAAGAACCTTCAGCTGTTCCACCGCCACGGATCACACACGGAACACGTCAGTAATGAAGAGAAACACCGGTCACTCATTTGTCATATACATTTCATGTTAGCTCACATCATGCTGCCTTCAGACAGCTGAACAGGAGAATGCAGCACATACATGTTCACCTAAACACGTTAGATAAGATCGATATTTTACGACTTTTCTTGTTGTACAGCATTCAACTGCTAATGGCTAATCAAGCTGTAGGTTAGAGGTAGAAGTGACAGTCGTTTTTAATATTTCATTAATAAAAGGTGTCTTCTCCTGGAACTATATTCACATTTTCTTCCGTGTAGTTCCGTGTTTGATGGGTTAAATTTGACATAAAAATAAGAACGATGTTTGGTTGCTGTGATGGATTATAGATCTCAAGTGTGTTTCAAGTCTTTACAGGTTGATTTTTATAGCATGCTGGAATGAACTGAAACCAGTGACAGTCTGGAAGATAAAAAAAATTCTGCCAAACCAGTATATTTGGTAAAATGGTTGTCAGTAACATGTTTAGAGTTTGTGTATATTGGGTTCAAACATGCACAATCTCTGGTATGAACCTTTAAGCTGTGAAAAATCTTATAATGTGAACCATTAATCATTAAGCAGCTTTTTTTTTTTTTTTTTTTTTTTGTATATTTGGCGAGCGGTGGAATCCTTTTAATTCCTCCCTGTGTACGGCTTACTCCACGTTTTTGAAAATGTGATTGTTGTTCATGTAAACATACTGAGTGTTTTGTCCACAGGCCACACAGACCTGCCTTTGTTTGCCTCGTCTGCTTCACTGTCATCACATAACGATTCCCACCCCAAGAGTGGTGTGACTCAAACATGGCCTCTGAAAATAAGAATAATGATAAAGGGACTTTTGTTTGTTTAGTTCATAATGCCCTAAATAGTAAGCAGGTCATGTGACCACATAATGAAGCCAGAATTAATGAGATTCCAGCACAGTCGGAGCGGCCAGCGAGAGAATGGAGTAATGGAAATGAAAATAACGAGACAGAGAAAGTCATTATCTGAACACAACAATGAGCAGAGACAGACAGCTCTGAGGAGTCAGAGCAGTCCTCAGCCGTGGATTTACTCCACCCAGGAGTGCAGGGTGGTGGAGTGCATCTCACCACCATCCAGCTACATCACCTCAGATGAGGCATTTAATGGATCGAACTGTTTGATGTGATAAAACACGATGCACTGCTGGAAAAACACACGAGACGTTACATTCAGTATTTTATCCTTTATACTAGTTTCAGTGTCAGTGACACTGAAACTAGTATCCAGGTATATTTTGTTATACTGAGCTCATTATGACATTTAGCATCACATACAATACACACACGCACATACATACATACATACCTACATATATACATACACATATATATATGTATATATATTTATATGTTAAAGTTCATTTTAGTCTATTCAAGTCACAGTAAGGGATGAATGGTATAGCTTTAAAATACTATATCTGAAGGTATTTTTGCAGATATTCATGATGATATGAGCAGTGTAACACTGAACAATATTGTATTGGTGACTGTAGAAATAAACCATACTGCTAATAACATGAGTAAAAATGAATATGTGTAAAAGTAGCAAAGTAGAAGTTTTCCCTTCCGTAAAAGTGTAAATAAATGCTGTATTATTTAGCTTAAAAACAGTAACTCGGATTAACTTGACCTGCTCGTCTTCAGATTCAGATTCAGATTCAGATTCAGATTCAGATTTAGATTTATTTGTCATATGTATGTTAACACAGGGTC
>VXCM01009066.1:0-14406 GCA_014773175.1 Lucifuga dentata
TATATTTTTTTTTTCCTTTTAATATCTTCAAAACTAACACACCAATCTCAATTTTAAAAAGTAGTATGCATAGCCAATCCGAGTTAGCATCAGATGCAGGATAAGGTCAGTGTACTGCAATAACGGAAAGGAGTTACTTTAATGCTACAAAAAAAATGTTTTTTGAGGCAACGTTTCCACCAGCAAGGTCTGCTAGTGGAAACATCTGCTTCAAAAAACTGTTTTCGGAAGCATAAAAGTCAGTGTGCAGACTACCTCCATTCCCTTAGATTATCAATGGGGCAATTTGGTCTGAATTTCGACTAAAATGGACAGTTTAGACTAAAATAGATACTTCAGCAGGGGACACTTTAAGGGAGTTGTTGCACAGTAACAAATCAGGCTAAAATCATGCAACAACCACTAAGGTGTAGCTGAGATGATGCTAATTCAGTAGCATGCAAATAGTTTAAGGTATCTTTCATAGTTAAGAGATAGATCTAGAAAAATATGTTTATTGTAGTCAGCATATAAACATTTTTTGTCTAAGCTTGTTCAGCCTTGTAGGAGGTACGCAATCTAATGAGTGCCCTTCTAGTTTCTGCACTATCATCTCATGCTGAGAATAAAGCATTTGTTCAGCTGAAGCAACATTTACAGGAATAGAGGCAGTTTGGTAGGAAATGAAAGACTCACAGGATGGTTTCAATTCCTATCTCACCTACACAAAAACATACCTGTGCTTGATTTGATAGTTTCTTGTCCAACTGTTTGTCCAAGCAGGTCGTACTGGTTGAGGCGGGAGCTTTCTCCTTCCACCACCACAGAGTCAGATGCATTTCGAGTCCAAGCATATGTCACTTCTGAAATTGTATAGGCATCTAAAAAAAAAAAAAAAAAAAAAAAAAGACGAGAGGATAAACTCGGGATGAATCTGGGACAGTTGTTGCTATTGATGATTGTCAAGAAATTATTTCAGTGACCCAGATGAAGCGAGCTCAGTACTGTGTTTGATTCTGGGTTAGTGAAAAACTCAAAATCATAGACACAATAACTCTCAGTGGTTGAAGATTTGATTTGTAAAATTTGTCAACTAGCGATCGATGCAAATTGACATTTGACCTTTCCAGTCAATCACAGCATCCACTTAATATGTACTTGTTTGCTAGCATACAAGTGGAAATAATATTTTCTTCACAGTTGTCCCTAATATTTGGTAGTTTTAGAATAATTTTCTGCTAATCCTGTTATGCTACAGACCTGTTTACTCATATATCAAGTAATATACATGACTGTAGGTCACCACACAAAAGCAATGATGTAAATATGAAATTAAATTAATGTGAGAAGTCAAGGCATTTCAGACATGACCCACCATCCACTGATGCTCTTGATTTTCAACCTTTCATTCAAATGTAAAGAAAGTGCTATCAATAAATAAATAAATGTCAATAAATATATATTTAAACTCACATAAGTTAATGTTTCTTTGAGTTTATTTCTTATATTTTGTTTCTCAGTATTTCCACTCAGTCATGTATTTGTCAGTTTTGCTGATGTACATTTTGTGGATTTCTGTAGTTGCTCTGTCAGAGAACTGAGCCATGTTTTCCAGCTTCGCTCCATTCTTAGACTGCTCTCACGCCAAAGAACCGCTGTGGGAAAAACAGCATTTACTTCAAGTCTCCTCAGGCGCTGTCATCATCAAAGTTACTCACAGCTTCCAAATTTTAGCGGACAGGAGTGAAAGTCCATGGGGAAATCCTCCAGATGCATTGGGCACTCTGCATGCACAGTTAACCTGCATCCAATTCACAGAAAATTAAGAACACTGCAAATGCATGAAAAGCAAACAGCACAGATTAGGCACGGTCTCAGAAAACCTCCAGATGCTCTATCCATCTGTAAAGCCTCGAAACAAAAATAATTCACCTTCACTGGCTGTAGCAGAGTAAACAAGGTACTGCAGAGAGCAGCAGATTTGCAAAAGCTGGTCTATGTCTATGGTGATATTGTAAGTGACTTCTTTGATAAGAAATTGCCTTGTATGCAACTGTCTTACTCTGTTATGGCTGGTGTAGTATTATTCAGCTACTGCAAAAATAACTTGGCAACATTTTAATATTCAAACAGATTTTCTTGCAGAGGTGCATAAAATAAACTGCATGTAGAAAACGTTTGGAGAAATGATTCTGTTCCAGTTATTTCCAACCTACCAAATCTATTTGTGATTATCATCAAACACAAAAACATAAGTATTTTGTGATTTTGTGTCTTCTGCAGCTCAATTTACCTCATGGTGTAAAGCAGCGTTCCGTCGTCTTTAATCCTCAGCAGTTTGTTAGGCATGGTCATGTTATGAGCTACAGACTTTTTCCCGTTGTGGAAAAACGTGTCTGGAGTCCATATTTTACTGGCCATCAGGTTGTTCAAGGGCAAAATATTCATGGGGCCATGAAATTTCAACCTCTCATCCTTCCAGCTTTGCCGGAAGAAAACATCTATGGTGTACTCCTGCAGGCACAAGAGACAAACGAACCGATGACTCAAAAAGCACAGTCTGAAAATTTTTGTGACTTCTGCTGAGGATTGTTTTTATGATCCTATTTCGGAATGTAGGAATGTCAGTGAGTCACGTTCCTGGGCAAATGTAAAAGAAAGCCGAGTTCTCTGTTGTGTCAGAGCCCGGATCTTTTACGACTGACTTCACCTGCCACTTGAGGCACTGTGAGGGTTTCTCAATTTGTCAACTCTCCATCAAAGGTGAAGACTGAGCTCTGCGTCTTCTTGTTAGCTCTCTAGCTCTCTAAGTCTGTGTTTTCCTAAGCTGGCTCTGAGGCAATGACAACCCCTTGACCCACAATCCCCTCTCGTTAAAAAAAAAAAAAAAAAAAAAATCCACATACAAGACAAGATTTAGGGCAAAGAGCAATGCACTAGAAAATGTGTGCGCACAAGTGTGTAGTTCACAGACAGTGAGAGGGAATAACAAAGAAAAAGGGAGATCATGAGCATGGAAAAGCCTCGAACGTTTAGATCGTGTAACTAGAGATCTTCACAGGTCCAAAACTCCACCTGACCTGAAATAGCCCTATAGAAAACCTAAACCTGACTTGCATTAATTATTTTTTTAAATAAGGGACCTGAGGATAGTCAGAAGAGGTCCAAAACAGATCCAAGGAGACCTGATCCAAAATACCATCAACCCAACAGACCTAAACACAAAGAGAACACCAACGCTGGCAGCAGTATGATGCACCACTAATTAATATATAGCTCTTCTTTTAACTTGTGACTCATGTTGGCAAAGAATGACGTCTCTCAAAAAGCGTATTTTCCCCCACAATGATTATGATGCAGCATGTGATCAGAGCTGTTGGGGATTCTACTCATATAAGACATCGACACACAGACTCCGGTCCTAGTTGGGCTGCAGTTCTGAGAAACCGAGACCTGTGAAGACCCCTGCAGGGAACACTAAATGAAATTACTGTAGACGTTGCGACTCTTTAACAGATTGTGACATCTATCAATGTGTTGGAAGAAAGAAAATCTAAGAAAAATCTCTTTATTTGGGCCCATTTGCAGTAATGAAGCCAAAAATTAAAACCATGGCCTCTGCATCTGAATTAAGAGACATTAAGAGAATTAAGAGTCAAGTTAAAGATGCTGGTTTCATGCATCTTTAACTTGACTTTCCAGGATTGCACTGCTTCTGTGAAGCTAAAGAGGCTATTACTGGTTTTAAAGGACTATACTGGTAGTTTTGTATGTTTGAGCCCCCCAAAAAATACAACCTGCATACCTGTTACATTACTGCCAAACCATATTACAAAGCATAAAACCATATTTTAGTTTTCATTATTTTGCCAAATCCCCTAATCTTTCAAAATCAAATGATCAGGGCATACACCCACCTTAGAATTCAGTGTTTCACCTGCTAACCATACTTGTTCGCATGTACATTTTAATTTCTCTGGTAAAAGTTGCAGTAATAGTATTCCATGTTGAATCAGTTAAATTACATAACAAACGATAATAAAATAATAAAAACAAAAAATGATAACGGTGTGTGGTTTGCTGTGATGAACAACTTATCTCAAACATTTAAAGTCTGTACAAGTTGATTTTTTATAGTATATGGGAATGAGCTGAAACCAGCGGCTATTTAGCAGGAAAGACAAGTTGAAAGTGTACAGCTTCAGTAGAAAGTTTTGGAAAATCGTTAACAATAGTATTTCTTGGAGTCAAACACGCAAAACCACTAGTATGGTCCTTTAGGTCAGATAATGTTTTTCTGTAGCTATTTTTCCACTTTCAAGTAATCTTATTAAGTCTTTTTTGTTTATCCAGCAGGTTTTTACCCATGATGCTTAAATAATTTCACTTAATTATTGAATATTCTGCTTGTTTCTTGTATAGGGAAATTATCTGGAAATGAGGGATCTGAGAGATTATTTTTCAGCAGGAACTATTTATTATTATTCTGTAAACGTTGCTGTTCGTAAATGTTCTAAGGAGTGCACTCTAGATTACATATCATTCACAGGCCTCTGCATTGAACTCTAACACCATAACTGTTCAGTCAATAGATCAATGACTTGGAAAATGGGTCTTCAACAAGAGTAGAGATGCTGATGATGTGATGTGAAGGTGGGCGCATGTTGCAGAATGATAAAGAGGAAAGTCCAGGAAAAACAAAGCAGTGACTGGAATAACAAGAGGACTTTCCATAATTTATAAGATGAAAATTGTCAGATGAATAGATCCTATTGTGCACTGTGGTGTGTGTGTGTGTGAGAGAGAGAGAGAGAGAGAGAGAGAGAGAGAGAGAGAGAGAGAGAGACAGAGAGAGAGAGAGATGAATATCCTCTGGAGTGTGTGTGTGCTAAAACAACAAAGATCTGGGTGAATAATTAAAGGACCATACTGATGATTTTACATGTTTGAGCCCAATAAATACAACCCACACACACCATTACGTTACTGACAACCATTTTACAAAACATGTTACTGGAACTGTAAATGTTAGAATTGTTTTTCCTACCTTTCAAACTGCCATTAGTTTCATTTCATTCCAGTATGCTATAAGAACCAACTTTGAGACTCTAAACAAGCTTGAGATAAGTAATCCATCACAGCAAAACAAACATCGTTCTAATTTTTTGTTGAAGATACAGTATTTAATTTAACCAATCCAGTGGAGCTACACGGAAGAAGACGTATGTCTCCACCAGGGAATGTAGTTCCAGGATAAGACGATTTTTAACCGAGAAATTAAAAACGACTGTGCCTTCTACATTTGGACGTACATGTTAGAAGATGATATGTCAATGTTCAAGGTGGGCATTATATCATCTGAACATTTGATTTTAAAAGATTTTGGGATTGGGTAAAATAACAGGAAAACTAAAATATGGTTTTATATTTTGGAAAATGGTTGTTAGGAACATAATGTGTATACAGGTTATTGTGCTTAAACATGTAAAATTCCAGTATGGTCCCTTAAAAACAAAATAAATCCAAGTATATGCTCTCACCATATCTGTGTCTGAAACTGGTCCAAAGCTGGTGACGTAGATGTTTGTCTTCACCTCAGTTACTCTGTCTGAGAGACAAAAACAAAAGTTTTCAAAATCTAGCAAAAATGTAATCAAGTGCATTTTTTGTGATTTTGTTTTCCCAAAACAGTTTTAAACAAGTTTTTAATTAATTTTTAATTTAACTATTGTAATGGAATTCCAGAACAGGGTCAATAATGCTGACAGGACATGCAGCACTAAAATGTTTAGACTGTCTTATTTTAAAGGTAAAAATGATATTTGAGTGTCTTAACTTTAAAGAATTTGATAAGTTTATTTCATTTTTATCTGCAAATTAAACTCTACATGTCATTTATGAATGTGTGTTAATGTTTTGTACTGAATATGCACTAAGCTAGTATATTAGCATATTTAAAGATGCCATATTTTCCTAATAACTCAATACTTTTAAATAAGGAGTAATTTAATGTGATTTAAAGTGATTTAATGAAAACAATCTAGTATATATTTGCATTGTAAAAGTGTTGGAAATGGTTAGTTTACCAAATATATACCGTACAAACCAAAACGGTGACTTCAAAACCACAATATGTACCAAACCCTGAGATTTATGAACCATTAAAACCCTGGCAGATCAAATTCAGCATTGCTGATCTGTATAAATAATTCTATTTTTTCATTATGTATCATTATGTATCATTTCATTATGTATTTCATTATGCCTTTCAAAATGAAATGTACGGTGTATAAAGTTATGACTTGTGCAGCCAATTTCAAAGCATCTATTCTCACACGAATTTTAGTGAGACATGTAAGCTATGATTCTAAGTGTTTAAAATTTGTCCTAAATGTTCACAGTGATGTGACAGGAAGAGCGAAGCCTCGTTTGCTTCCTGTTGAAGCAATAATGTGCTGCTGCATCAGGTCCATTTGCCTCCTCTACACTCTGTCTCTTTCAATAATTACTCATGCTTGGTCAATACAAAAAGCTTTCAGGTTTTACTCTACACTCTGTAGTACACAGCAAGCAGCATCTCACATCTAATGTAAAGAGATCATTACTCTAAAGTAAAGCGCTCTCATGCATGGCAAAGCAAGCTGCCTCCCACAACCCTCTAACAAGCAACAACACATATTATGGATCTGCTCTCTTATTTATAAGTTGATGTAAATCATGAGGAAGTGGCAGGTTGCTATAATAGCTGCAATCCATTTTGTCAAACATACAATGAGGTGCATTTGTGTATGTAAACCAGGACCACGCTGAACTGCAGTAATCAGATTTTACTGGAAGCCTCCTCACTGAAGCCTCCATTATTTAAAGTGCAACTTCAAAGATAAAATTTTAATAAATTTAAAAAGACCAATGACTGCACTCATTCCCTAGTAATAAATTTCTGCTCCCTTACATTATCTCTATTAAAAAAAAATGGGTAAAAAAACAAAAAACCGAGGCCCCNAAAAAAAAAAAAAAAAAAAAAAAACTTAAAAAAAAGCTTTATTTCCAACATGGCTAATAAAGGCTTATTTTTCCTCTTTATTTCTGATCTTGCGGTTTGTAGAAACATAAACTTCATATATTTTCATTTGAAATAATCAGTTTCATGAACCGTGAAGCATAAATTCTGTAAAAAGTTGCACTTTAGAGGTGGGCACCACTGACTGCACTACTCAGCATGTGAAAACAACTGGCTCTGCAGGGTTACACCCTTTCTTCCTGTTGGTGCTAAAGACTACAGGTTTGAAAACTAAACCCATTCCTAGAATTTGGGTTTGTTGAATTCAATAAAAAGGTGTAGTAGAGGCGTTAGTTTGCAAACGTACTGTATAGTCTAGCACCAACAGGAAGTAACCTGTGTGATGTCATAGAGGTCAGTTCCCTGACCTCTCTCTGTAGCCACAGTCACTTGATAACTAGTCTTAAATTTTGGTATCACAACACAAAAAAAATCACAATCCTACAAAAAACACACAAAGTATAACACCTGCAAGACATTAAACAATAAACAGAATTTCCATTTTGTATTGCATGAACAGACCTGCACGTATTTGTAGAAATGAAGCATCATCACAGTGGAAAAGCTTATAAAGCAAAGCCCTCTGGGAAATACTTGTTTACTATGTAAAAAAATAAAATAAAAAAAAAAACAAAACAGAATGCCTTTNCTGGGAAATACTTGTTTACTATGTAAAAAAATAAAATAAAAAAAAAAAACAAAACAGAATGCCTTTAATGCCTGAGGATGTCAGGTCATTTATTTATAGGACAATACCTAAAGTTCATTTATTCAGCAAGAGCAGTCATAAACATGTGCTTTTAATATAATGTGAAACATTTGGTGCAGATGGGGTTGTTGATCCATGTTTAATTGGTGAGATGCAACCTGCCTGTGTTAGGGGACTGTGCACCCCACTGTGAAGCTACCCAAATGTCAACTTATCTCTCGCCAGTTTGGGCAGAAATAAAAAAGCGCCAAATGATGCACTGTGAGACAGACCACAGCGAGTAAAGTCAGCTCAGGAAGCCGCCATCTTTAGAAGCCAAGCACAATAGGCTCATTAGCATAATTATCAAAGGAGAGCCATGGGGTTTATGAGTAGCATTTAAATTAACAACCTGTGAAATTTCCATAGAAGTAAAGATCCATTTTACCTTTCTCTATATTACCAGTTACTCCAGCATAATAGAAATTCAATCAAGTTGATGACAGTTTTTAAATTCAGCTGGTTAATGTATTCCAGGAAAAATCCTCTGGTGCACTGGGAGTGTTGTGTTGACTGACTTTTGGTACAACCGAAACAGGAATAGTTACCATGGCACCAAAAGTGGCAATGAGAAAAGCATCGCTATTCCACTCACTCTCCAAAATGCACAAATGTTAAGCATCATCCATTTCCAAAACATCTTTAGCTAGAAGCTTTCACAGATCAGATGAATATGAGGTTTGTGGTTCTCTACAGTGACAAAGCTCCCTTTCACACCTTACATTAAAATACAAACTCAGTATCTATGTTATCTGGATAATAACATCCAACGCTGGGATGTGCATTTACACCTTGCATTAAAAAGCATTCTCATTATCTGGATGGTGCTTGCATTGTGATTGGATTTCAGCAGATGGGTCGATACGCTATTAAAGCTCATGTTTCCTCCCGTTTCATTGGACAAACTTCATCCATTTTTTTTTTTTAAGTAACTAGTGTTCCAGCTACTCATTTACAGCAGGTTACAACTCTCATTCAAATCAACTTTATTAACAAGAGCGAGCAGAGCCTGGGCAAAATGAGGTGGAGTAAGGTTTCCAATTTGTGGGAGGATTTTATCTTACAAATTTCTCCCAGCTGTACAGACTGTTTCATACTTGGCTAGTTATGACAGAGATCCAATCATGTAGTACATTGTCTAGCAGATCAGACTGCATTCTGATATGCATTCTGCGAGCACTCACACTTGTATTTTTATCATTATCTGGATACGCATCGCATGTTAAAAGATCATACCGGCCATTTTGCATGTTTGAGCCTAATATATTCAATTTTAGTACGTGTATCGTTACTGACAATCATTTTCCAAAGCATACTACTGGAAAGGTGAATTTAAAAAAAAATTCCTACCTTCCAGACCACCATTGGTTTCAGTTCATTCTGGTACACTATTAAAATCAACTTGTTGATACTTGAAATGTTCTTGGGATAGGTAATCCATCATTGCAAACAAGATATATTCAGGTTTTTCTCAAAGTTACCTAATTTTAATGTTTAAGCGTAATAAAAAGCGCAGAGCATTCTGAAAATGTTTTGTCAGTTCTTCACTAAAGTACTTGAATGCACCACTAGGAGCACTTGAAAACTTGTTGATACTTGAAAGGCGAACTCAAGTATCAACAAGTTAATTTAGTAGCATATACCAGAATAAACTGAAACCAATGGTGTTCTGGAATGTAGGAAAAAAAATTTTTAATTCACTGTTCCAGTAGTATGCTTTGGGAAATGATTGTCAGTAATGTTACATGTATGAAAATTGAATATTGAAAATTGATACATTTTGCATGTATTAGGCTCAAACATGCAAGAAAATGGCCAGTATGATCCTTTAATGCTAGGTGTAAATGTGTCCAATAGGTTACATATTAAGTCTTTCAATGTTGCTGTTCTGTACTTTCAGGAAAAAGTGCAAGTAGCAAGACTCATCCCAATCATTCCCACATAAAACATGTACATCAAGACTTAAAGAGGCATAATTCATAGATACAGTTAGAATTTTACAATAAAACAGCTTTTTATCCCTTCTCTTAGCCAGGTAGTATCAGTTAAAGGATGTCATGGTTTGTAGATGACGTTCTCAAATGCTATAAACTGTGAAGACACAGAAGATGAAGCACTTGATTCATCTGATTCCTCTCCTTCTTTACCCTGTCGCTTACCTCTCTATCCTTCCTTCCAGAGCCTGTCATTCTCCACCTGTCCACCACCTGTCACCGCTGAGTTTTCTGCCTTTACCTGGTCACCTGACACACACACATACACACACCTGCTTCCAGTTCATCTCATCAGCCTCTCCAGGTTATATACCAGCTTGTTTCCCCTCATCCTCTGCCAGGTCATCTTTGCAGCTGCTCCAGATCTCTTTCTGTTAATCTGCCAGTCTGTTGTTACTGATGTTCACCTGGTTTCTGAGCTTCTGTGGCCTTTAGGATCTGCTTGATTGTCCACTAAAGACTTCTTTTTTTTTTTTTTTTTTTTTNTGCAGCTGCTGTTACATGACCAGTCTTGGAGAGGAACTTACGAAGCAATACTGACAGACCAGCTAAGAGTTAAAAAAGTTAGTGAAGTTAGTTGACCAGCATGAGAGTGTAAAAGCCCAAAAGAAATACAGACTACAAAAATGAAGACTACTGAAGAGAAAAACAACCGTAAATATGGATGGAAAAGTGGATGGATGGATTTCTTGCTTCTTTTTTTTCTTTTAGAGGGGTTGCATTTTTACTGTTGAGTTTTGGATCTATGTCTCTGTTGCAGCTCCATGTTGTGATTTAGCCTAAAAAAACAGGTTGCTTTCCACACAAATCTTGCTTTAAAGCTGAAATAAAGCACATAGCTCAAAGCCTGAAGTCATAGCTAGATGACAAATTTTGGTTAGAAAACAAATTAGCAGAAGTGTGAATATGAACAGAAGCGAGTTGCCTCACAGTCACGCTAATGATGATGGCAACTGTGCTTGCAGCATTCGCTGTTTGCAGCCCAGCTTGATTTCAGCGAGTGTGACACAAAGCAATTGTTGTATTTGGAAAAGGCTTGATGTCATCTCAACACTTGAAACAGACGAGTAGTGTGGAAAATAAATACAGTTTGCAGTGAGGCTTACACTTTGAAGTCAACAATAGTTACATTATAGATTCTGTATTAGAGAAAAATAGATGTTCTGGTTCCTTTAGTGATGAAAGAAACAAAAAAAGCTCTGGCTATACTGTCTGTGCTATAAATAAATAGAGGAAAAATGTGTGCAGCATATGTCAGTACAGTAATTCATTCAAAGATGGAATGTTTATAGTTGTTTTTTTTTTCTCTTGCCTGAAACCTTCTAGTAGCCCCAAGGGGACGCATGGGTTCATTTTGAAAACCTCTGTCCTAGGTTCATCTTTTTTTCTTCTTTATCATCTGGTTATCAGTGACAAAGTGGAATGCTTTCCAGTTGAGACTAAAATGACCAGCACTTAAGAAAAAAAAACAGTAAAACTGGAAGGGTACTCATTAAAGCACCCCTCTGCCAAGACCGAACAATCCTTGACAAAATTTGTCTTGTTCTAATAATCTAGCGATGAAGTTTTTTTGTACATTTAATAATCAATATAATAAATAAATAAATCTAATAAATAAATAAAAAAAATCTAACTGGGGTATCCAGTCCAAATTTCCTTGTTTTAAATGGCCTTTGCCCCTTTAAAATAAATAAAAAGGCCACAGAGGACTGCGCTCATGGCTTTTCAGCCTACGTTTGTCTAAAGCGTATCACTCAAGCCATTGATGAATGATGTAAGTTTTATTCCCTTGTCAAATTTCTACAAAGAGAAGGAATTATGAAAAATATTTTGGCAAAACATTATCTGTGCATTAAATCTGAACACCATTTAGCAAGGATGTGCAAAAATACTGACCAAAAGAGAACCAAACGACAATAATAAACAACATATTCTTCTGGATGTAGTTTTGTAACTATTAAAGATTATGCCAAAACAGGAAGTACCTTTTGATAATCTATCATGAGATAACTGTGCCTGATTTCTAACTCCACCAGGAAGGTTATGATATCACTGGCATTTGTTTGTCTGATTGGGAATATGTCTGTCTATTGGGAATACTGTTGGCCTATATGCACTCTCGGAGTACCTTCTTGTTTGAAGATTGGTTTAGAAAATATCGAAAATGTCCCATCTCACAATCTTAAGAAAGCCTTTTTTTAAAAAATCCCTGGATCCAGATCCACGCCATGCCTTCCCTTCAACCACGTTTTATCAAAATCACTTCTTTTGAGTAATCTTGCTAACAACCACGCATACCAGCAAAGCAACAGACGTGGGTGAAAACAGAACCTCTTTGGCAGAGATAACAATAACACTATTAATATTTTTAATATATTATTACGTGGTTTTGTGTACAATTTAATCAAACACACTGCTTTGTTTAGCTTATTTATGAAAAACAGTTTGACAAAGGGCAAAAACACAAAGTTTTTATTGAAATGTGTATTTCTATACAGAAAATACATTTTGAATCATGCTGTCTAACTCGATGAAGTTCTAAATGATTAATATTTCATCTACAAAAATATTGGGTACATTTGGGAAACAGGCTCTTATTTTTTTTTTATTATGACTTTGCTTGAACCCTGAAAGCTGCCAAAGGGACTAAATCTGCATCACTGCATGTATATATGAATGAACACACTCATGCAGCTGTGATGAGGCATCATGAATGCGTTATAAACTAAAGTCCTGTGATGCGTTAACATGTTTTTCGTCACAGATGAGACATACAGTACAGATCTAATGTGTCTACAATGTGGAAAATTCCATCTGATGTCATTTTTCCATTTCAGACTGATTTCTGCACCATAAGCTCAGTAAATATTAATGGGTACAGAGTGGTATTAACTCTTTGGGTTCGATTCCCACTGGGACCTCCTCTGATAAAAATGTATACTCATGGTTTTTGTAAGACACTTTAGATTTAAAAAAAAAAAAAAAAAAANAAAAAAAAAAAAAAAAAACACCTAATTTAGTTGGAATGCTTCATTAAATCTGATGTTATCAGTTGTTTCTGATGGTGAAATGTCACTGACATCACTTGTTTCATTTTGAACCTTTTAATTCTATAAATCTATCACAGCACAAGGGCCAATTTATAAATGTCAAAACAGAACCATACTGTATGTTTATATTTTCTATGGAGGCACGAAGGGTCTATAAATCACATTGGATTGAAGCCCCATTACTGGAGGTCCAGTAATACAAACTGAACCCTGCCAAGCTAAAGGAGGTCTGTTCCCCATATGGCAGCTCCTGGGCTGATGGCCTATGAATTTGAATTTCAAATGGCACCAAATCCTGAGGGAAGCGCTCAGCTTTGGGGTGAGGGGCCAGCTGGAAATGAGATGCCAAACATGGAGGATGATCAGTGAGGTGGGGATGGATAGGGAAGCAATGGGCTGCATTGAAGCCAGGGGAGAAGATGTAATTCTCCAAGTCTCGACAAGCGAAATCCAAAAATCCAGAGAGCAGGAACCGAAAAGATGCAAGAAGGATCAGAAGCTCAGGAAACCCACAATATTCAACCAACACTGCACCAATGACACAATGATAACATATGATATGATATGTTATGATGAATGAATGAATGAATGAATGAAACTGCTTCATTTACTCAAATTGCTCTCCCAAAAAATATATTATATATTTTTGTGTATGAATGAAACAATGAATGATTACAACTTTAACTGCT
This sequence comes from Lucifuga dentata, assembly GCA_014773175.1. Taxonomy (NCBI): domain Eukaryota; kingdom Metazoa; phylum Chordata; class Actinopteri; order Ophidiiformes; family Bythitidae; genus Lucifuga; species Lucifuga dentata. Next base: position 13,521 of record VXCM01009066.1, read on the forward strand.
GCATCTTACTCAGATTCCCAACAAACATTATGAATGAATAAGTGAATGAATGAATGAATGAATGAATGAATGAATGAATGAATGAACNACAAACATTATGAATGAATAAGTGAATGAATGAATGAATGAATGAATGAATGAATGAATGAATGAACGAATGAACGACTGAATGAATGAACGAACGAATGAATGAATGAAATATTACCTGCTATATCTTACTCAAACTGCTCTCCTAAAAATGAACAAATGAATGAACGGATGAATGAATGAATGAATGCGATATACAAATTGTAAGTCAGGAATTTACAGGAAGTTCCAGCATCTCACTTTGACATCTATGTTAGCGTGAATCTTACAGCCATACAACAACACAGTACATTTCCACTGACTCTCAAACATCATACATCATATTATGTGCGGTTAGTTGCAGCATTGTGCAGCATGGTGCGGTCCCATTCCATCAAAAGACCCACAGAATTCAGCATCCATATTCCAGGCACACTCAAGCGAGATCATGAAATACACAACACACCCCTCTGCATGAATAAATGTGGACAGTCTGACTGCTCTTACTTTCCAGCAAGTCGACTGTTACATAACTTGTGTGTTTTGTGCACAAAATAGATATGCCGTTTTATTTTTCAAGTGATTGTTGCCAGAGGTTATGACCACCACAAAAGCTGACGTTAAATAAAGTTTTTACTCTGAATGAGCTGTCAACAACTTCAAAATGGGACACTTGCTGTTACATAATGAATTAAAAAAAAATATATGATACGATGTTAGTAAGATGCTGAGGAACTAAGATCAAATGCTTTCATTTTCTTCTTCTTTTCCTTTCGGCTTTCCCTTCAGGGGTCACCACAGCGAATCATCTGCCTCCATC
>VXCM01009067.1:0-14475 GCA_014773175.1 Lucifuga dentata
AGTTGCATGTCACTGTTCATCCAGGGCTTCTGGTTAGGGAAGACCCGGATTCGTTTTTGCACAGTGTTATGTAACTATATTCACACACACAAACACACACACACACACACAGTCGTATTCTTCTGTGTGTGTGTGTGTGTGTATGTCAGGTTGAGTTGTACTTGCAGCCCCGCTTACATGGCACGACACATAAACATTTTTTTTCTCTGTGTGTGGTCGTTTCAGGAGATTTTCAGCATCTGGGGCGATAACAGCAGAGGAGCAGGAGCAGCGTGTTCTCTACACCAACGTCCTGGAATACGAGCAAGACCATGTGAGTTTGCCTCCTTTTGAGCGACATTCTGCCCTGTACGGCTGTTTTCGTTGTCGATCAATTAGTTTCTGTTTTTGCAAGTAATATGCTTATCGACTCTGTAAGTAATGTCAAAAATAATGATAAATACCATCACAAGTTGCCAGAGCTGAAAGTGGTGAAAGCAAAGTCTGCAGTATTGAATTTATAATTAAATGCTTTTTTGTTTTACTTTATTTTTTTTAAATATATTTGTCTTTTGCTGGTAGGATTGGCCCAAATTGTGGAAAGCCAACATGAAGAAGAATCCTGAAGATGCAACTCTAGTGTCGGAGCTGGTCTCCTACCTGCTCAGGTAACCAATCACATGAGATTCAGATAAGGCCGTTTACCTGCTACACTGCTTTCTCTCTCTTTTTTTTTTTTTACTGCTGCTTTCCACATTCATTGTTTTTAGCATCATAAAATGTGCTGAACGATGAGCATTCTTTTGCCATTAAAATACCACCAGACCAAAAAATGGGCTGCGTTCAAAGGTCAATTCAGCCACGTCATCGCATTGCATTGCATCCAATACATGACGGGTCCGAATAATTAAGTGTCCTTTTGTTATCTTGTGTTTAGATAGAATCTGTTAGTATCATTCAGGAATGTTATTATTCACACTCAAGTCCAAATGGTACTTGAAAAAGACTTAGAAAGAGAATATGGATGTAGAAACGCTTCAGTTGTTCTTATAAATGTAAAGTGCAAATTGTCTTTTTTCTAAATGTTTTTTAAGACGTCCAGCCAACCTCGAATTTTCTGCTTTAATATGTTGGTCAAATTTTTACTTCAACTCCTCAAATTCATGAGTTGTTATCCAGCTGAGACTGAGGCAACCGGTATCTAGAAAGCGTCCATATGCTGTATGTTAAAGGACAACACCAGTGATTTTGCATCTTCCACATCCATGTTACATTACTGACAACCGTTTTCCAAAATATACTACTTTAGTGGTAATTTTTCCAGACTGCCATTGGTTTCAGTTCATTCCAGTATGCTATAAAAATCCAACAGTAGAAACTTGAAAATTGCTCAAAATAGGTATTTTATCACAGTGAAGAGTAAGTTTTTTTTTTTTTTTTTTTTTTAAACAGTAACTTTATTGAAACGGTCCAACGCAAAGCTGCACGGAGGACAATGTGTGTCTCCACCAGCTTTTATAGAAAGATTAAAAACTGTCTCCTCTTCAGTTGGACATACATGTTAGTAGGCAAAATGTTGAATTTTAAGGTGAATGCATTTGATTTTTGAAAGATTAGGGGATTTGGTGAAATAAAAGGAAAATTAAAATATGTTTTTACGTTTTGGAAATGTCAGTAACGTAACTTGTATGCAGGTGCTATTTATTGGTTTTAAACATGCAAAATCGCCGATATGGCCTTCAAGCATCCGGCTAACTCAGAAATCTGCAGTAAAATAAATGTGTTTTTGAGCTTTATAATTTATTTTTTTCTTAATTGATTAGCCAAAATGAATGTAAACAAAATATACTAAAAGATTCACGAAAACCTCCAAGCTATATCCTTTGAGCTGGCTCATTTCTATGTAGGTACTTCTGTAGATCTGGTTGGGTTTTGTTTGGCTATGCTGCTATTTTCAAACCAAAAAAAAAAAAAANAAAAAAAAAAAAAAAGACTTATGATTTTATTTGTGTTTAGTCGCTCAGATCATCCGGTAGTGAAGCTGCTGAGGAAACACCAGTACTGTGTCTACAATAAGCTCTACCCCATCGTCAGCAAAGCCGGCCCTCCCCAGAGCCCCGCCCTATCAGTGAGATCCTCCTGCAGCACCCACAGCCTGCACCAAGGTACTGCCAGCCTACCGTCTGTGGCGCGGGTGGAGTAAAGGAGTATACCAGTGATTTTGCATGTTTCAACCTCAATGTTACATTTCTGTCAGCCATTTACATACTACTACAGCAGCAAATTTTAGAATTGTTTTTCCTACCTTCCAGGCTGCCATTGATTTCAGTTCTTTCCAGCACACCCTAAAAATCAACTCGTAGAGACTTGAAATGTCATTATTTTTTATTGAAGTTACTTAATTTAATCGATCCAACATGGAGCTACATGGAAGAAAATGTATTTCTCTGCCAGGGAAGACGTCTTTCACCCAGAATTAAAACGACCACTTTCTACAATAATGCATATGTGTTAGCAGGCGAAGTGTTGAATTTTAAGATGGGTGTAATCGCACAAAAACAAAATACACTTTTTATATTTTGAAAAACAGTTGGTAGGAAATGTTACGTGTGTGTGGGTAGTATTTATTAGGCTCAAACATGCAAACCACCAGTATGGTCCTTTAAGGGAAGTTGAGATTAGTGGTTTTATGGCAAACAGTTGGCTTGCCTGTTATTAAGCCTGATTTAACTGAATAAGAGTAAATCTATTACTCCTCAAAGCACACTGGATTTGTTTATGTGAGGTGGAATGAAACATCTGTCTCTGTGAAACTGTTATGGATCACACAGAGACCCACAGGAACCTGACCCGAACCATGGGCAGCGTTGTTGGCGGCCAAAGCTGCAGTACCGACGCCTCGCTCTCCCCCTCTCTCTCGCAAGACCTCAACACCAACTACGACGAAGAAGACGAGGAAAGAGAAGAACCTCAGGTGCCGGCAACAGTTGACCGAGAGAACTCGTTTGAGGACCTGGAGCAATTCCTGACCCAGCTGGACTGGGCCCTGCCTCACGGCTCAAACCCAGATCTGACCTGCAACACCCCGATGCAGCTGGAGCAGGATGAGAGCCACGTAGAGGAGCAGGAGACGAGAGCCCTGAAAGAACACCTGAAGGCCATCGTGAAAGATATTCATATAGCCATCGGTGAGTAGGCAGAGACTGAGAGAAGATTGGTCTGTGTTTGTGCAAAATGATGTCACCATTTTCATTTTCAGTCATCCTTTATATACAATTTGAACATTGACTTTATAAAGCTTTATATTTAATATCTTTTCTGGATCTGAAATGTTTCTGCTGTGTGTTTGGGTTTCAGATCAGCTGCTGTCACTGTGTTTGCTCTCCTTTGAGTGTCTGAACACAGCTGCCTCCAAGGACCTGTGCCTCGCCAGCATCGAGGAAGCCTTCTTCACGCCTCTGTGGAGCCCCCTGGTGGCGCTTTTCAGGTAGTGCAGCATAAGTCCTTGCATCCTCAAACATCAGGGTCTTCATGCCTAGATTAAACCAGGGGTACTCAAATACAAATCTTAAAGGTCCACAAAGAGAATTTTCAGTAAGACAAAGATCCATAGATGGAGTAATGTCTTGCAGATAATACAAATAATACATATGAAAACTATAATTTGCTCAGAGTCCAGAGACAGTTGTGGTTTGTCCAGACTTTGAGGATGACTGGATTAAAACTTTCTTGTTTCCGACAACATACCCAAAGCTTCTCTGGGGGCTTTAGTTAAAAGGAAAAGCACTGTTGCTTTTCCTTTTTGGTTGTTTATTGTTTGTTTGTTGGTTTTTACACAGAGAGGTTATTCTGAAGCTCCATGTTTCTTTACCAAAAGAGTATTTGTCTACACCTAATTTCTGACTAACAAAGAAAATATGGTAAGGTCATAATTTCCTTCATAGAGGTGATTAACCTGTGCCAAATATCACATGATGATAAAAATTTGTCTGTAGTACATAAATCAACAGTCTGTTAATACTTGGTATATGACATTTTGAGAGGGTAATATTTGAATGCCTCGGTTATATCCAGTCTTAGACTTGTTGTTAGACTTTGCCCTGTTGACCACTGTACACCATGTTTGACCAGTCAATTTTTTCTTGGCGACTACACTACTTAACAGTTTTGTCGTCAGAAAGATTTGGCTGTCAGAAATGCTGTTCTTGGAAAAATCTAACCCAGAAGACAAACAATTAGCAGACATATTGGCTGTGAAAAGCAGAATGTAAATGTGTTAGTTTGGTAGCATTAAAAATATTTAGCGGGCAAATATGGATTAATGCACCAGTAAAGATGGTTTGATACCATGCTTGCGCATAATAAAAAGGGTGGAAGCAATTTTCACCGTGATGGATTCTGAAGCAAGTTTTCAACTCTGTGAAATAGTTTTCATACTGTGTGAAAGTGAACTGATATCAGTAGCTGTTGAAAGGTCAGAAATCAGTTTTAAAAAACCCTCATGTTGTGCTTTGGAACATGGGTGACAGTAATGTGATGCTCCTTTAACTAATATGGTCCTTTTAAAAAAAAAAACAAAAAACAAACAGCAGCATACAACAAAGGAAGTTACAGCGCACAATTTTGACATGTGAATCAAAACACGGAACATAAAACTCAGGATGTTTGTGTGTGTTTGTGATGCTAACTGCAAGTTTGGAATTATTTAAGGTGGTCTTGGAGGATGTCAGACTGCTCATGCTTTCATAAAGTGAAAGATTATTATTATACTACAACTGATTTAACTGTAAGAAGAAGAGTCACAAATTGTGTATTTGGATTTGACGTGCTCCTGAATGTTCTTTTAAAAAATACAGAGTTCAAGTCTCATATTGACCAGTATGTGGCAGTGCTGCTCTAAAGCTAAAATACTGAATGTCAGCCTCTTCCTGCTTTTGTTGCCTGATTCTCATTACACATCAAGTGTGTGCATCTGTTTTGCTGTGGGACTGAAACGATGTGTGACCATTACTGATTCTATTAATGGTACGTTTTGTTGCTCGTGACTGATTTTCCAATGATAACTTTTAATATGTAACTTGTCATGAAATCAGCTGGCTTTGAAATGGAGCATTAAAAGACTAACCCAACCATTTTGCATGTTTGAGCCTAATATATTCAATTTTCATACACGTAACGTTACTGACAATCATTTCCCAAAGCATACTACTGGAATGGTGAGTTAAAAAAAATTTTTTTCCTACCTTCCAGACCACCATTGGTTTCAGTTCATTCTGCTACACTATTAAAATCAAATTGTTGATACCTGAAACATTCTTGGGATAGGTAATCCATCATTGCAAACAACACATATATTCAGGTTTTTTCAAAGTTTCGTAATTTTAGCATTTAAGCGCAATAAAAAGCGCAGAGTGAATGTATGTTTCCACCGGAGAATATAATCACAAAAGAAGAATCGAAAAATTTTAATGACTGTGACTTCATAAGGCTGTGTAACTATTAGCAGGCGAAACATGGTTTTTTAAGGTGGGTGTATCGCTTGAATATTTGATTTTGAAAGCTTAAGAGATTTTGCAAAATATCATNTTTTTAAGGTGGGTGTATCGCTTGAATATTTGATTTTGAAAGCTTAAGAGATTTTGCAAAATATCATCTAAAGTATCAATATAATATAATAATATAAAAACATCTTAAATACGGTTTTATCCTTTGGGCAATGATTGTCAGTAACCTTATGTGTATGAAAATTGAATATATTAGGCTCAAACATGCAAAATGGTGGNGATTGTCAGTAACCTTATGTGTATGAAAATTGAATATATTAGGCTCAAACATGCAAAATGGTGGTATGGTCCTTTTAGGGCATTTGTGTTAGTTTGACAAACTTTGTACGGTAAAATTTCTATGAAACTTTTTCAAATAGAACTAATTGGGAGGATCGTTGAACAAGTTATAAATGTTGTTAGGGGGTTCACACTTGAATATTTTAATATACATATTTTTGTATGAAAATTGTCCAATTCATATATCTTTACTTTATAAATATCATATCAAATATCTGCCTCCTGTGAAAATCTATGATGTTTTCCTGTTGGGATTTTCATTCTAACAAGCTTTGGCCATGTCTTTGTCAGGAACGTGCACAGGGAAAGGGAGCTGACTTTTGAGAAGAGTATGAAGCTGTACCAGGATGCTTCACCTGGAGACGTTGGCGTCCCACTGAAACTGTTCCCCCAGGATCCTACTGCACTGCAAGGTTCCTACCCCTACGAGTCTGCTGTCCAGGAGCTGAAGCTTCTCTTCAGAGACTGCTGTCCACAGAGGAAGTTGGATTGTATTGGTGAGTTATGGCATGCGGGTTATTCTGATGTGTAAATAAATCATAATACATCACAATTTAGTTATAACTTATAAAAGTTTTACTGTGGAAATCCTCAGTTAATTTATTAACAATTAATTGATCCCTAAGTTGTTCACATTGTCCTGACAAAGTGGATTTTTTGTATCAAAAATTACAGGAATTTAGGCTTCCACCACCTCATATTCAGCCTTGAGATGTTTAGCAATGTTGAAACCTTGCGTACTTGACCATTTCATTTTGTAGTCACCATTTAAAGGACCATACTGGCGTTCATGGATGTTTGAGCCTAATATATTCAATTTTCATACACGTAAGGTTACTGAAAATCATTTCCCAAAGCATACTACTGGAACGGTAAATAAATATTTTTTTTTCTTCCTACCTTAAACTACCTACCTTACTTACTACTACTACTACTACTACATACTTCCTACCTTAAAGCAATATATTGCTATTAATGTGCAAATTGAATGTAAAATGTGCATTTGCATTTCCACTCAGAAGTAGGTAAAAGACAGAACACTGATACTGTACTAAATAAAATCGAATAAAAAAAAGTGTAGGAACTTAAAGACAGGTGTTTGAGTGTTTAAGCACAATAAAAAAGCGCAGAGTGAATTTATGTCTCCACCGGGGAATATTTTCCCAAAAGAAGACCTGCTTTTATGGAAAAATTTAAATGACCGTGACTTCATAAGGCTACGTAACTATTAGCAGGCGAACCATCGATTTTTAAGGTGGGTGTATCACTTGAATATTTGATTTTAAAAGATTAAGAGATTTTGCAAAATATCAAGAAAGCTGAAATACAGTTTTATTCTTTGGGAAGTGATTGTCAGTAACATGTATGAAAATTGAATATATTAGGCTCAAACATGCACAATTACCATTATGGTTCTTTAAATTAGGGCAAGCTATTCCGCAACATTTCTCAATAGCAGAGTTGGTAAGATGTTTTCTGTGTATTGTATACTTGCATCAACAACGGGATTAAAACGGTTTATTTTTGTTACTTCTACTCTGCTGTGATGCTGCAGTTCGAACGTTGCGTCTGATCTGTGCCTGTGCTGAGGATTACAGATGTCTGCACGAGGTGGACCCCACACCCAAAACAGCTGCCATGTGAGTATATTGTAAGCTGGGTGGATATATATTTGTTGTGTTTTCACTGCAGCACACACAGATACACTGAATGCATTTTAAATGGCAAAATCTACCTAAAAACACAACAACACAAAGGAACATTAGCAATACGGCTTATTTCAAATTTATTCAGTCCATTCTGTATCGTAAATCACTTAAGTCAGGGTGGTCAACAGTGGATATGATAACACATCATTATATAAAACCTCAATCATTCAACAGTTTGATTAATCCTTAACCCAAATGAATCCCAAGTACACCTAGACAAACTTGGCTTCATTTCTGTAGATGTCGTGCTCTTAGTGAGGGAAAAGATTTTCCCAAAAGTCCAGTTCAGACATGATTTCAGGGCTTCCTGCCTCGGTAGCTGCCCTGTCAGCTCTCATCAGCGCTCAGCTCAGGCTGGCACAGCAGGAGGGCCGTCCGGGCTCTGTTGTACCCTGTAGTCCCTCTTCCTGGCCAGGCATTAAAGTGGGTCATCCTGATTGAATTTGGATCAGATCCAAGACCCAAAAAGGAGTAAGGGAAGAGCAGGGATGGAGGGTTTTGTGAAGTCCAGAGTGATGCAGAGAGAGAGTTGGACAGAAGCTCAGTGGGTCAAATGCTGCAGGCTCAGTTTAAACTGTTTCTGTACAACACAGACAAATAAATGGAAGCTGAGGAAACTTTTTTTTTTTTTTTTTTTTTTTTNGAGAAACATTTAACTGGCATCTCTGTGTTTGCAGACTGAGAACTTTTTTTTTTTTCCACCAATGCTGAACAACCAAAGAGGTCCAGTAGAGCAACATGGGCGAGGATGTTGGTGCCAGAACCTTGAAATAGGATCATTTACTGGTGTATTTGCTTGATCTAAGAGTCTAAAACTGCAAACCACTGATCAGAATGTCATCATGGAGCTTTTTAATACACTCAGTGGGCATTCTATCAGGTGCAATATACACATACCTGTATATATACATACATACATATAACTGTAATATAGCAACCCTGACATAGAAACTAGTAGTAAACTCATAATATTCAGCTTTTGTTGACACTGTAACAGTGAGATTTTTTTTTTTATTAAACTCTGGCAGCATTTGAAGGTGTTGTAAGAGACGTTTTAACATCCAGTATCAGGAGGAAAAAATCAAAATGCATCTCTTTCCCTCTGTTCCATAAAGTTGTGCAATATTTTTCTGTTCTGGCTCACTCTCACCCTCGTCTCTTGTTGCACCCACTCATGGTTTTTGAAGATGGCTGAGGCGGTGTCTCCTGTTCCATATCTGTCTCTTTGTACTGGAGTGTGTGTGTGTGTGTGTGTGTGTCTTGTGTGTGTGGCATAAATAAAGATTGCTGAGCAGAAGACTTGACTGGGTACAGTGCTGCTCAAAGCATTTACCCCAAGAAGGTTTGACATTACAGCACCAAAGTTTAAAAGACAAGAAGTCAAAACTGAATCACTCCAGAAGTGAATTTTGTTACCTGGAAGCATTAATCCCTCACTGATTGTTCTGTAGCAAAACAAGAAGGAATTCAAAGCTAAGAATTTTTTTGTTTTCTTCATTTATATTTTATAGATCAAGAATACATCTGGGTCTGACATGACAAGATGTGACTATACTCTGCTTCTCAAGTCAAAACTAGTGCAGCCTGGATTTATAATAATAATAATAATAATAATAATACTGCATATTATTTATAAGCACTTTTCTAGACACTCAGAGATGCTTTACAGAGAAATAAGACATTAAAAAAAAACAAAATAATAATAAAAATGATGACAGAAGTGATGCCAAAAAACCCAAAAGGGGAAAGATGGAGAATGATGACAATACTAAACTAATAGGCTGAAAACCCAAAGTTAAAACACAATAAATTCCACCATGTCGCTGTTTTTTAAAGGACCATACCATCAATTTTGCCTAATATATTTGAGCCTAATATATTCAATTTTTATACACGTAAGGTTACTGACAGTTATTTCCCAAAGGATAAAACCATACTTCAGCTTTCTTGATATTTTGTAAAAGCTCTTAAGCTTTCAAAATCAAATATAAGTGATACACCCACCTTAAAAATCCATGTTTCGCCTGCTAATAGTTACACAGCCTTATGAAGTTACGGTCGTATAAGTTTTTTGATAAACGCAGGTCTTCTTTTGGGACTATATTCCCCATTGGAGACATACATTCACTCTGCGCTTTTTTATTGTGCTTAAATGCTGAAATTATGAAACTTTGAAAAAAACCTGAATACACGTCTTGTTGGTGATGATGGATTAGCTATCCCAAGAATGTTTCAAGTATCAACAAGTTGATTTTAATAGCGTACCAGCATGAACTGAAACCAATGGTGGTCTGGAAGGTAGGAAAAAATTTTTAAGTCACCATTCCAGTAGCATGCTTTGGGAAATGATTTTCAGTAACCTTACGTGTATGAAAATTGATTATATTAGGCTCAGACATGCAAAATGGGTGGTAAGGTCCTTTAATGGCGAGCTCTGGCACTTTATGTCATCAGAGATCTCAAGAGATATTTTTGGTAATGTCATTACTAACCAGAGCCCTCTGGCACAGCAGTAAATGCAGTAAGAGATTAACAAGTGAACTTTTTGCTTGTTTTTTTGTTTTGCTTTAAAGTCGGTTCTGCGTTTCTGAAAGGTCATGCCTGCACTTTGGAAGGGCTTATTGTTTTATATTGTGGTTCTGTACAGGCCCATGTGACCGTTTTTCTTAGTCCATCTAAATACAGGTTACATCTCCGTGTGTGTGTCAGTGTGACTCACAGAGTGTGTTTCTCATTAAGAGAAACAGAAGTTGGAGAGGTTTTATAACTAACTACGTTGTTTGGCAGAGAAATCGGGGTCAAACAGGAACGAGTGCATTTCATACTACAAATTTGCTGCTTCCTGCTTTTTCTGTTTACCACACCCTGTCACTTTGGTTTCTGATATTTGATCACACGAACAAAAACACACTTCCTCTGCACCCAGTGACCTCTTACATTCATTCAACGCCTTCTCCACATTCATCTGCTCTTTTGTTCTTGACCAAGTGGGAGCTCATTTGTTCTCTCTTGTGCTTTTGTTGGGCTCTGCATCCCTTTCTTTCCTCTCTCCCATTGTGTTGCTCGCTCGGTTACCTCCTGTCATCCTCCTGATATCCTGTGATTATTGCTTTCTTCACCCATTTCTGTTTTGTTTTAACTCATTTCATCCTTCGCTCAGTTGGAATTAACCAGTGTTGTATGCATGAGTTATTATCTCGTGCACGACATAATTATCTTGTGCACACAACATAATAACTTATCGTGTTCGCACAAGATAACAACTTGTTCCCACAAGATAATTATCTCGTGCGCACAAGATTTAAAAAAAAATTGCTATTCAGGACTTTAGGGGCTCCATATGTGGGAAGTGCATTGTATTTGTGGAATGTAGAGACACCAGTTTTGTGTAAGAGGATACATTTTTTGAGTGTGTGTGTGTGTGTGTTTACAGTAGTGAACTCAGAAGGTTATTATTCAGGGCTGTGATTGTGTGTGTGAGGTCCAGCTCTCTGCCGTTACTCGAGCCTTCTCCACACCTTCCACAGCACACAGAAGGAGAGTGTGCGGTTTCACGTGGCCGGGTCAGTCCAAGGCCAGAGACCCGCCTTCTCACGCGAGCTAGCAGGCCAGCAGCTAGCCTGCGTGTGAGGAAGAACACTGTCAGGCCGTCATCATCTCCCAGCTTGCAAATCTGTTCTCCCAACAGATCTCAGGGAAAGAGGAAAAAAAACAATCTGTCATTTCCATCTCTGAACACACATTCTGTTAAGAGCTGGACGGGATTTATGTTGCGTTCCAGTCACAGTGGGATGTCGGAATTTCTCTGTTGAAAATTCTGTTTTCTGACCTCAAACTGTTCCAGCCAAATGTAAAAAAAAAAAAAAAAAAAAAAAAAAGCATGAATGCCAATAAATACTGTTAGATTAAATAAACTTAGTAATAAATCTAAAGTAAATTATTCACACTCACATATCAATGACAAACAGTTATTATATACTATAGATAGTTAGCTTGGTGATATATTTTTTGTCCTTATTATTTCAGTGCCATGCAAGAAAAAATACATTATTTGGCTCTTAGCTGATCATTTACATTCACAAAGCTCGCTGCTACGGGCGCTGCCATGTTGAGTGACGTCATCATGAAGTCGGGGTAGATAATTTTGGTTTCTCAGTCGGAGCTCCGACTTCAAATGCCATACCAACGCATTTTTTTTTTTTTCAAGTAGGAGGCTGTAAAACTTTGAATTCCAATTTAACACAGAACACAGCATTAGTTTCCATTCCTTCCCCTCTAAATGTTTTCGGCTCTATTTATTTACCTCTGTTCTTCATCCCTCCTCCTCCTCTTTCGTCTCACAGTGGTGCAGACGACCTGCTGCCCATCCTGTCCTTTGTGGCTCTGCGCTGCGAGTCTCCTCAGCTTGTGTCTGAATGTGCTGCACTGGAGGAGTTTATCCACGAAGGGTGAGTCTCACGCTTGTGGTGAACTTATATAATCTACATTCCTTGTAGTGGACGTTTGTGAAACTTTCGAGGGAAATTTTGACCCGCACGGCACATTTTCCCCCCGTGTCAAATAAGAAGAGACTGACCAGTGGCCTTATTCTGCACTTGGAGACTTTCTACTAAGTAAAAGCAATCTGAAGCATTCCCGAAACTCATCGCTCGTCAATTATGGGTTTTTGAAGGCAGATAGTAATATTTTGTAGATCAACCATGATCGTGTATCCTGGTGAAATAATCATTTGAGATGTTTGTCTTTGGAGGGAAGCCACATGGGCCTCTAGAATCCAGGCGATGATGAAAGGACCATCCCACCCATTTTGCATATTTGAGCCTAATATAGTCAATTTTCATACATGTAACGTTACTGGCAATCATTTCCGAAAGCATACTACTGGAACAGTGAATTAAAAATGTTTTTCCTACCTTCCAGACCACCATTGGTTTCAGTTCATTCTGGTACGCTATTAAAATCAACTTGTTGATACTTTAAACGTTCTTGGGATAGGTAATCCATCATCGCCAGCAAGACATGTATTCAGGTTTTTTCGAAGTTTCATAATTTTAGTGCAATAAAAAGTGTGGAGTGAATGTCTCCACCGGGGAATATAGTCCCAAAAGAAGATCTGCATTTATCGAAAAATTTAAACAACTGTGTTTAAACGACTGTGACTTCATAAGGCTGCGTAACTATTAGCAGGCAAATCATTGATTTTTAAGGTGGGTGTATCGCTTGAATATTTGATTTTGAAAGATTAAGAGATTTTGCAAAATATCAGGAAAGCTGAAATATAGTTTTATCCTTTGGGAAATGATTGTCAGTAACGTGACATGTATGAAAATTGAATATATTAGGCTCAAATATGCAAAATGGGTGGTATGGTCCTTTAATCTGATACTAAATCCTTTCATGCATACTTAAAGGTTTCTCATTGATGGCCAATTGCGCAATACATCAGATGTCAGCAGTGGATGATTTACACCTCAAACCATCAAAAACACACATCATACTTTTTTGCTTTCACACCAGCTATCCGCTATAGCTTATCCTTTGATCCTCCTGATCTTAGAAGCATAAACCAAAACCGCCATACCGCATCACGCCGGTGAAAGCAGAAAATAAAGAGCAGTCGAGTCGGATATTTTTCAGGGGAGGGAGTGGGGTCGTGGGTTCAGATAAATAGTGCTGGGAACTGTCGCGTGTGAGTTCAGACCACACCCAGGAGGTCCACTCACGGCCACAAAAACAGCTGGTCATAAAAGAGACGGCTGCTGAGATTGGCAGCGGTCGAGGAATGTCAAGACATTCAGGATTTGGTTTTTGTTCCTTAAAAAAACACAAATAAACTTCCACTTGTTTATACAGTTTGGTGGTTTTTGAGGGTTTGAGTAAAGGGAGAGGTTTCTGTAGCTGCAGTTGACTTGATCTTCGGCCCTCCTGTCTGTCATCTGCCGCCTCTGAACTAACCTCCTCCGCCTTCACTCGGTGTCCTCATACATCCGCCCTCCATCTGTCACCCCTCGCTGCAGCAGTTCCGTGAAGCAGTGAAACTTGAAGGCTGAGCGGCTTTGATCATCTTCTGTCGTTGCTGGAGAAATGCTGATTTAAGAATTGTAGGAAAATGAAGAAATTAGTGCTTGGATGTTTGGGATTGTTGTGGTCAGTCATGTTTCTGTGTTTTCTTTAAATCAGAGCAGAGCAATAATTTCTTGAATACAGCGTTTCCCACAGGTTGAAAATTTACTTGTGGTGTCCAAGCCTTAACTGACCAACGTGATTCTATTCTGTTCTACCCCCGCACCCCACCCCAAAAAATAAATAAGTAAATTGGATAACTGTGCAATACAAGATTCCAAAAAATGTTTAACGTGGCTATTTGGCTTTAAAAGTGCAAAGAAAAAGCAAAAAACACTCAGATCTAGTTGAAAATGGCCGCNGCTATTTGGCTTTAAAAGTGCAAAGAAAAAGCAAAAAACACTCAGATCTAGTTGAAAATGGCCGCTGCCAGGCTGTATACTACTAGTTGCTAAGCAACCACAGTAACACAACAAGCGCGTTTTCATTCGACTTCAGCGGGGTTTTAAAGGAAAACTAAAGAAGCTAATTAACTACGACACAGCAGAGGGAAACTTTGGTGAGAAGCATGGAGGTTACATATATTTTAAAATTAGAAATAATGACCTGGCTGGAATAAAAGCCTGGTTCTCTCTCTCTCTGCAGTTGAGGTTAAAACAACAAGAAAAAAGGACCCGCCACTATTTGAGCATTTACAGTACACTCATAAGGAAGCAGATAGACACCGGTCTATGGGGATTTTGCTGAAAAGGGATTCACACTGACAAAACCTAATCATGGGATCTTTTTAGGATACTTTTACCTTCCAAACGACTGTAAGATTACAAATTTATTCCATATTTTAGCGATGTTTTGGTCAGCGGTTTGACGACATCATTAAA